>JAZHYW010037337.1:0-52070 GCA_037355805.1 Ixodes ricinus
GCCACCTGACCGTGGAGTTCACGGCGCGACCTCCGTAAAAAACAAATATGGTATGTTGCCCGTGTCTTTTGTGTGAAAAGGAAAGAAGAGAAGGCACAGAGACGAAAAAAATGAAAGGGAAGACCGCGAGCAACTGGGCGCCACGCTCCACACGCACGCACGGCGCGCACGTGATGCGATGGGAACGCCAACACCTCGTTCTGCGCCTGCGTCGTCTGTCGCAACTCTTGGCTGCTCCCTCTCGCTTTTCTTTTTCGCCCCTTTTGCTCGCGTTCCCGTGGTTCGCGTCTCGCGCGCAGCTCGTGTCGCATTTTGTTTTTTCCAAGCAAGAAAACAGGAAAACAGAAAGCGAAATTTACAGAAGGGAATGCACCAATGCAGCTCTGGCGGCGCAGTACTCGAGACGTTTGGCGGGCCCGGTTGTGGTGCAAAACATCGATAGCATCGATAGTCGCCAGAAATCTGACTATCGATAGCAAAAAAACTATCGATAGTACTATGGATAGTCGACCATCGAAGAACTATCGATAGTACTATCGATAGTCGACTATCGAAAAACTATCGATAGTCGACCTTCGAAACTCTATCGATAGTACTATCGATAGCACTATCGAAAGTCGACTATCGAAAAACTATCGATAGCACTATCGATAGTCGACTATCAAAACACTATCGATCAGTCGCTATCGAAACACTATCGATAGTACTATCGATAGTCGACTATCGTAAACCTATCGATAGTACAGTCGACGGTTTACTATCGATAGTTTTGCGTCACTAGTTTGCGTCGCTCCCTCTTCTCTTTTTCTCGCTTTATTTTTTCAAATGGCACACCAGCTTGCCCACGCACTTACCATCCCAACTTTGGTTCAGCTTTCAGTGATGACGAAGACGAGAGTTTGGGCGAAGAGAGGAGGAAGGGGGCGAGCGGCGGTGCGGCAACTGTGTTCGCTTTAGCGGTGCGAAACTATCGATAGTACTATCGATAGTATCCATAGTCGCCACAAATCTGACTACCAATAGCATTAAAACTGTCGATGATAAGGAGTTTTAGGGAACCGTTTTCGCACATACGATATTGTACGATGGGCCCTCCAGTACGCACTGCGCATGCGCTACGTCAGAAGACTCGCATATGCGCACTTCGTACCGGAAGGCCCATCGTACCGTATCGAGATGTGCAAAAACGTTTTCCTAAAACCCCCTAATGTCGCAGAACTATCGATAGTCGACTATCGATGGTCGACTTACGAAAAACCATCGAAAAACTATCGATAGTACCATCGATAGTCGACTATCGAAAAACTATCGATGGTACTATCGATAGTCGACAATCGAAAAACTATCGATAGTACTATCGATAGTCGACTATCGAAAAAATATCGATAGTACTATCGATAGTCGACTATCGAAACACTATCGATAGTACTATCGAAAAACTATCGATAGTACTATCGATAGTCGACTATGGATAGTTCTACGACACTATCGATAGTTTTGGAAAAACTATCGATAGTATCGATAGTCAATTTATAGATAGTTTTGCATCACTAGGGCCCGGACGTAAAGGAACGTAACGTGAGTATCATTTTGAATGTGAAGGTGGCAAGCACGATCCGAATCTGAGAACAGTTATGCCCGTGGCCCGCAAGATCGAGAAACAAGAAGAGCCGACACCGACAAACCGCGAGCACGTGCACATTGACGGAGTGCATCTCTGGCCGACTGGCGATCGTCGTTCGCGCTCCTTTTCGGGAAGGAAGCACAAGCGATTGAGACGCAGCCAAAGATAGCTTCGGATTAATGCATGCACATTCTCGCGATTTGTCGGTCTTGGCTCCTTTCTCTCGCTTTAGTGAGGCGACGGCTTGAACAACCATGTTTGTTTGCCGCGTTTTTTCAAAGGGTTCCACCACGTTGGTCGAGTATGCGCGTCATTAGGGAGTTTTAGAATAACGTACGCAATTTTAGCGCACGCTAGCGCTAAATTTAGGGCTTGTGTTAGCGCATGCTAGCACAAGCACTTTTTAAGGAGTACTTGGGTTTGTCGTGGATGCAATCTGCTTTCATTTTGTTATTCAGTCCTTGTGCGTAAAGTTGGCTGTTGTCTCCTAGAGGCCAGATTTTGAGTTTTTCGTTGTTTGTCAAGCCATTTGATTTCAGCTGCTTCTTTTTCAACACCCTCTCAAGCTTCTATCTGGCTAGTGGAAAGCAGTTTTGATAATCCTGTAAATGTGAGGAGCAGTAAAGTGCCAATAATTATGCTTGCGAATTTCGCAATTTAGAATTTGTCGTCGTCCCTACCAAAGTGGTACCCTAGGTTATGTTTGTCATATCTGCAAGTGTTGCCGCGTGTATATAATTCAAATATCCGTTCAATGTACTGCATTTCGGATTGACCTCACTGAAAAATGGAATTAGTCAATGCATATTCACCGAAGAAAAAAACCCGGTAAGCTTTCATCTCTAGAAATATTCACCGATAAAACTGAAAACTTTATTTCCAAATAAAAGCCAAAAAAAAGTATGGCAAATCCTAGAACAATAAAAACTGAAAAACACAGATCTCTAAATATAAAGCATGTCTCAGAGCTTAATTCAGAAACAAATCATTTGAAGTGTTTCACATGTCTGTCAGACAATTCATGAAATCTACAAACACAACGAATATTCCATAGCAAGAACACACATTTCCGAAGTCACTACAAGTGACAAATCGTTTGGCTTCCTTGCATCCAATACAAGTATATGCTAGATGTAAGGATACAGTGAGTATCCATGCAAATGCGGTAGTCATATGCAACCAGGGGCGGATTTAGAGGGGGGTCCGGATGTCCTGACCCCCTCTTGATTTCTGCATGTGTAGAATTTAGGGCGTGAAACGAGGGAGAGGGGGCTCCTAAACAAATGGTACGCTGACCAACACCTGAACCCCCCACCCTCAGGAAATTCCTGCATCCGCCCCTGTATGCAACTGGGGAGGGAGAGGGTCTTCAAGCTTCCTGTTCAGTTTTGGGGACACGTGTCTCCCCTCCACTAACCAGGGAACATTTACCTATGTGCCTTCACGCCCAGTCTTCCTTCCTGCAATAGGATTCTGACTCTGGCCTACACTCAAGCGAGCTCACTCATAGTGGAGGCAAGGCAAATCGAGCCTATGATTTCTTATGCTGTCGGCAACAAGTAATGTCGGTAGTGTGGAATGTGGAGGGGAGACCGACAGTAAGAGGGCGAGGGACAAAGCTCGGCCCCTTCCTTCCCCGTATTGTTTATAGAATTATTTGAAATGTCCACGATGTGGAAGTGCAACCCAGCCCCATTGTTCCAATGCCTTGTCAGCGACTGTACTTATTATCTGAATGTTTACTATTTACTCATTTTTTAAACTTTTCTAGGGGTTGATCTGTGGACTGTCCACGAGTACGCACTCAGCATCACTGGCAGGCTCATGTTTGAGGGGAAAAAAAACAGACATACCAACGGCGTGTGCTGCACTCTTCGCAAGTCACTATTGCCTTAACATCTGCTACGCTGAGAGCCTGACATGAACCCTGGAGTTCTTTCAGAGGTAATTTCCTGTTCTGTGATTTTGGTAGATGTATGTGGATGGCTAGTGGGACTCCATACTTTTTATCTATATCATTTCCAAGTTTACTGTTTCTATTGAAATGAAGCAAACACCTTGCACATTTATTGTCATGAAAGACATGCAGCCACAATTGATACCTTACATTACCCCTCTCATTTGTTAGATAGAAGCTTACATATCTCATTGATGGGAAAGCTGTCGCAATTGCTTCTGCCAACTCCAATCAGCTATAGCATCTACATCCTGCATCAATGCTGTACTTTTTATTGAAATTGCACCCGAGCAGAGGCCACAGACGGAGTGCACGCGCTTTGCCGCGAGGCACTGCACACGGGAGCTCGAGACAAGAGTAAAAAACCTTTTTATCTACTCTCGCAGTCAATCGAACCATTTCAATTGCACGTGCATGTAGACCAGTGGTCTTGGTGTTTCATTAGGCAGCTGGACTGCATTGTAATAACAAAGCTCAGGCAGCTCAGAAATCAATTTTAGGGAAATATTTGCGCACAAATCTAACGCTGCCTCAACCTGGCATGTGAAGGGGAAAGAAATAAGCAAATTTAAAAATGAGCTGATCTTTCCAACTGATTTGCCCCTTCTGACCATTACATGTCATTCTAAACCCCAGCAATTTTGCATATTTTAAATTGGCACCCTCTTCTCACTAATGTTTTCGTATACAAGCTTAGTTTGTGGTCCCACCTGTTCTAACTTGAGGGTTCTCAGGTTAGGAGAGCTACACTAAGGGGACATGAAGAGCTGCACGTAGCTCGCAAGCCGCAGTTTGGCCTCTCCTGATATTGTCTCTACTCATTATTTGACTTTCTTCTAGTCTCTTCCTTCGATCATGTTGACTAAATTGATCATCTTTTTAGGTTACCAACTTGGATGAAATGTTTCTTTAATGGCACTTATGTTTATTGCAGAGGTTTTCTGAGCATGAACGCTGACCGTGGCACCAGAGCCAAGCAGCCCAAATAAGAAGTGAACAAGAAAGTACTTTACCTGGTCAAGAAAATAGCAGAGCTGGAGAAGAATGTGTGAGGCTGTAAGTATGATTCGCTACATTGTTTACTTTATGAATGGGAAGTAGACAAGAGGCTCATTTCGAAGAGAAGCAGAAGGTGAAACAATTCAATGAGCATAAGAATCCACTGTCTGTCACAGGACAGTAAGAATAATTCTTAGGGATAGATAGTTGCAGGTATACATTTATCATTATTGAGGAGTATGTGAGGGTTTTGTAACAGAGCACTGTCTTGGCAAACTACGAGAATTACTCACTTAATATAGTGTGTTCGCCTGCCATTTAAAAAAAATGAGTGTTTTCACTTCATTTTTTGCAAAAAATATCTACAATTCAGCACCTGATTAGTACTTCTTGTGAATTGGCAACTTCGTCAAATTATCTCTGCTGGATAGCAAGACAATAATATCACATGGCTTCTTTTAGAGCAAAATTTCCAGTTGTAGACAGGTACCTGGAAAGGTTAGTTTGTGAAGTATTGAAGGCGAATTTGCATTTATTACCTGTCCGGGAAGGGATGTGTGTTGAAGTTTACTATAATGGTTCTTCGTTGATTCTGGCGAGTGAGCTTATAACCAGTGAAGCATTCGGATAAGGTTGCATGAATTCTTCAATGCTGTTAAAAGGGGATGTCAGGTTTCAACAATGTGCTTTGTGAGTCGAGTTTCGTGGCAAAAGCCAGTGACTAACACTCTGGACTGACTGACATGTCACACTGACAGCTGCAAATAGCGAGTAAATGGTCATTTAGCCATGATCCATGGCGTCTAGTCACCATTGTTCCAAAATATTTTGATGGCCTAGTTGGTACACAAAATTAGCATAGTACACAAAATTAGCACTAAAGACGCCTTTCCTTTGCCTTAATTTTTATTTTATTTTTATTTTCCACCAGCTTATCACTTAAAACTTTTCATTATTATTTTTATTATCGTGATAAATTTTTCTCTAATTTGACTTTTTCTTACTTCTACTCTATTTTTCTTTCTTCTGTCCTTTCTGTGATTTTAGTCTCAACTTTATCTTTGTCTTCCTCTATCCTCCCATAAAACGTCAGTTGTTAGTAGTGCTCTGTCCTGTCTCCTCCTTCCTGTGTTCGTCTTTAGCTCTCATTTTGTGCACCACTGTTCGCGGGGTGCCGTCCAGCTTGTCACCATGCTGGGAATAGCGGGCCAATGGTGATCACATTGTTCGCAGGATTACATAACCGTCATCAGTGTGTGGTCACTTGACTATGCTGCAAATAGTGAACCAATCATAGTCAGATGGTCACATGACCATTATCTATTGTCCATGAACACACACAGCATGCGTCTGAGTGAGCCCAATACATTCTGAGCTTTCGTAGTATTTGTGAGCATGATCAAGCTTGCCTAAATGTTTTCTTTCATTGCTGGGATGCTGCTCACGCCTACATTGCACCACAAGTTAATTCATCTCATCAATATAGAAACCAATTGATCAGACCCTGCTTCATTGCTGGACCATCACGATGGGCTTGAGCAAATTATCAAAACTTATTGCTGCTCTGGGCAATATACTATTCAATTTTACTTTTGGAAAATTGCTTCCGTGCTCTCAAGTTTGGTCATTCTTGGCATTATGCATGGTCTGTCCAATCTAGTTAGTTAGCCAGCTCCATTGGGTGCACTTTTCACCATACACTTGTGCACCACAGAGAGGTGATAACCACAGGTTTCACACTGCAATTTTACATGTCTTGTTTCGATGTAGCAGAGCCACATGCTTGGAGGGGAAAGTTCTCATTTGAACATATGGTCCACAGGTCTTTGAATAGCCAGGGAAGTTGTGAAATGCTGATCTGTAAATTCTAAGTTGCTGTAGAATTTAAAAAAAACCAAGTGGTTTGCCAGTACGGGTCTCCCAAAAACGTTCATGCACTAGAACGGCCCACAAAATTGGACATATATATTATTTAATGCAGGGATTAAATGATGGAGATGTTAGCACTGTCAATAACAGTGTGGACATATCAAGTAGTAATATTTCTTGAACTGATATATTACTAGTTACATTTACATGTTAGAATAAACATAAAAATCTTTATGTTAAATGCAATTGATGTGCATAACTAAATTACAGAATTTTTGTTCTTGAACTTCGACACTACTGATGGTAATGCAGGGGTGGGAAAGGAAAGCAGGCATTGTCTTCTAGTTATGACAGGCGAACAGATGAATCTTAATGTAGTATTCACAATGGAATGAATAAGAACGAAGTGTGCGTTCGTGCTCCAAAAGTTTCTTTTGCTGCTTGAAAATAGATTTTCGGCTGGTCCTGAAGGTGCTCCGAAATGACTTGCTGTTCATATCACTTCAGCAGTAGCTTGGAGTTACTTTCCTTGATTTATTTCAGTCTGCGGTTTTCAACTAATTCTGTTCTGTTTGAATCAAGTGTGCAGTCATAAGGTCGGTCATCCTACGTGGGAACAAGGCATGCAACATGGGGCTCGGGCTCATTCAACACAAGGTCTTGGCACCAGGAAGATTTGAGCAGCCACAAGCAATGGCACTTGGGTCTAAATTTGGTGAGTATGGCAATAATTAAGTACCCAGCTGCTTTTGTGAAAAAAAACAATTGGGGGGACACTTATGCTCAGCCTTAGCGTATGACGCGATACATGAGGGCAGGGGGTGGAGGAGGAGGGGGGGAGGGCAGGGGCAGAGGCAGGGAGGGCAGCAGTGGGGAAGGAGATGGGAGCAGTGGGGAGGACAATCCTATAATTCCTTGCATGCACAAGGGGTCATGGAATTGCATGGGATTCCCTATGCACGCAAGACATTCTGGGATTTTCTCGACATGCCGACGCTGGTCGTTGGATCTTTTGCTGCACGGGAGCCTTAACGCTATTGTGTTAAAACATAACCTAGCCTAGCTTCACTTATAACTCGAGCATAGCTTTACTACGCTGCCTATACTAGTTACATAAAACAATGTCTATGTGATGCTTGAAATGAGACATGGTTAGCATGTTGTCATATATTTTAGGAGAAATGACGGTTCATTGTAGATATAATGGATCTTATACATGGCAAATATAGGCCAATGATATGAGAAGTATGTAAGTGGCTGCTGCATCCCAAGCTGTCCAAATTTATTTTGAATATCTCAAATTGAAGTGCTGAGCACACTGCTGTCACCATATGTTGATCTGCAGCGACACCTGGCACAGTGCATAGAGATTGTATTGCAAGCTAAGCCTGAAGTTTCCAGCTCGCTCTGACTATTCACATCTCTTACAGGGGCAAGAGCATTGCATTCTGTGATGATGGGGAAAGTCTAGTTCTATGTTAGAACAGCATCACTGCCCAAATGGGTAACTCTATTTAAAGACAACCAGCTTAACTAGTAGAACCATAGGAGTAAACTTCTGTGTGAGCTGTGTAATTAATGTAGACCACTGATCTTGAAAACAAACTTGCTCCGCTCTTAAGTTGAAAAATGTCTAGTAAGTCAATATTAGGATTTCCCATCGAATAGCTTTATTTTAGGGCAGCAATCTTTGCCAAACTTTGTCCATATCCTCTCATTCATTTGCCTAGGTATATCGGGGCTGTGCAGGGATACTGAAATGTACTGTAACAGCTTCAAAAAACGAGGACAATAAAAGGAACAGACACGACAGGACAACAGCTGTACTCGCAACTGAAAGGTTTTATTTGAAAAGAAAAAGAGAACACAAATGTCAGCACCAGATAACACATTGTGTAATCAAACAATACGCCCTCCACGAGGCCCGTGTCATCAAAATAGGTTCACTAGACACCACCCATGCCAGTCATGGTCTGGCGCAAAAAGGACAGCGACGTATCACATAAGGCAACCGACGGCTCACTCACGCATCTTTCTCCGAGGCACAAAATTTAAAAAGCCTCAATAATTTTGCCGGTGGCGCTCTCTCTATGCGTCCCTTCAACCGTCACCTCGTCAAAGGCCGGCTGACACGTGCAGTCTCTGCAATGCAAAGAGAGGAGCCCCCCTCCCCCCCTCGCCGTGGCCCTCAGCGAGTAAGCATGCTCCTGGAGCCTATCGGTAAGGCACTTCCCCGTGTGGCCTTTGTAGAATTTTCCACATGACGGGTATCTTGTACACCACACTCCAGACGCATGACACAAAAGGTTTTGCGTGCCTTTTGGTACACTTCGCCTTCACCCGATTATCGGCTCTTGCACCCACCCTTGCACAAATCTGGCTCATTTTTTTTTTGGGGGGGGGGCCGAGAACACTACTGGGACTATCCATACCAGCCTCCAACTTGTTTAAGGTTGTGGGAGACACGGTGGATGTAGGAAACCACCACCTTTCGCTTTTTATTTAAGTCTGCCCTCACCCTCTCTATTCCTTTTGCCTTCTTCAGAAGGGCACTTGTCACCTCCGTTAAAAGCGTTGACAGGAACCCCGATGCCCTCAGTTTTTTAACCTGCGCTAAGAAACTGTCATTCATCATATGAACACATGACTTCCCGAGAGCAGAGCCGAGACAGGAAACTGCTATGCCCGTCTTCACCAGCTTGGAGTGGGATGATCTGTAGTCCAAAATCGCCTTCCTTGACCGCGGACTGAAGGACCAGCATACCTCTGTGTCTTTGAGACACACAGCACGTGGGCTTATGTCTTACGTGCTTTCTGTGAGAGTGGTGGGGGAGTTAGGTTTACATTTGAAGAACCGAAGGATATGGTTCTCCAGTTTCTGGATCTGGCGCTGTGTCTCAAGGACACACAGGTATGCTGGTCCTTCAGTCCGCGGTCGAGAAAGGCGATTTTGGACTGCAGATCATCCCACTCCAAGCTGGTGAAGAGGGGCATAGCAGTTTCTTGTCTCGGCTCTGCTCTCAGGAAGTCATGTGTTCACATGATGAATGGCAGTATTTTAGCGCAGGTTAAGAGTCTGAGGGCGTCGGGGTTCCTGTCAGCGCTTTTAACGGAGGTGGCAAGTGCCCTTCTGAAGAAGGCAAAAGGGATAGAGAGGGTGAGGGCCGACTTAAATAAAAAACGAAAGGTGGTGGTTTCCTACATCCACCATGTCTCCCACAACCTTAAACAAGCTGGAGGCCGGTATGGAGTCCCAGTAGTGTTCTCGGCCCCCAAAAAATGAGCCAAGTTTTTGCAAGGGTGGGCGCAAGAGCCGGTAATCGGGTGAAGGCAAAATGTACCAAAAGGCACGCAAAACCTTTTGTGCTATGTGGCTCGAGTGTGGTGTACAAGATACACCTGTCATGTGGAAAATTCTGACATAGGCCAGACAGGGAGGTGCCTTAATGATAGGCTCCGGGAGCATGCTTACTCGCTGAGGACCACGGTGAGGGGACTCCTCCCTTTGCATTGCAGAGACTACACGTGTCAGCCCGCCTTTGACGAGGTGACGGTTGAAGGAAGGCATAGAGAGGGCCACCCGCGAAATTATCGAGGCTTTTTATATTTCGTGTCTCGGAGAAAGATGTGTGAGTGAGCCGTCGGTTGCCTTATGTGATAAGGAGCTGTCCTTTTTGTGCCAGACCTTGACTGGCATGGGTTGTGTCTATCTAGTGAACCTATTTTGATGACATGGGCCTCGTGGAGGGCGTATTGTTTGATTACACATTGTGTTAT
This sequence comes from Ixodes ricinus, assembly GCA_037355805.1. NCBI lineage: Eukaryota > Metazoa > Arthropoda > Arachnida > Ixodida > Ixodidae > Ixodes > Ixodes ricinus. The sequence goes on from JAZHYW010037337.1 coordinate 10,227, forward strand.
CTGGTACTGACGTATGTGTTCTCTTTACATTTTCAAATAAAATTTTTCAGTTGCGAGTACAGCTGTTGTCCTATCGTGCCTGTTCCTTTCATTGTCCTCGTTTTTTGAAGCTGTTACACCCACCATGTTATACTGAAATGGTATTTGGGAACACCAGAATACATGTACTACATGGCTTATAGCTACTGAGATATAATGAAGTTTGACTTGATTAGCAGAAGCTAAGTTATAGTATTCAGTTTTCACAAAACGTTTTTACAGCGGAGCTGTTAAGGGCGAGGTTCCTCAGGATTGTGTCCGTGTATGTCGACACAAACCTACCTGGACAGCTACCGCCATCTATAAGCGACGACGGGAAGCACACAACCAGTATGGTTTCCGCCGTCGCTCGTAGATGGCGGCAACCTTTCCAGCTATAATAGAAGAATGGATAGTTGGGCGCGTAGGTGGGAATTCATCGTAGGAAACAGCGCGGAAAACAGACGATGACGAAGAATAAGCACACAGTGTATCGAGTACAGCTCTGCTGGTCTTCCTTCTTCACGGGAGTGGAAAGGCTGAACGTTTTTCAAACATTGTAAGCACTATCGGTTTCTTTGCACAGCGAATAAAGCGTGGCTTACATTATATAACATATCTACTAAATTGCCTATTTTTTGGTACGTTCATATATGTTATATTGATAAATGGTTTATTTCTTTTCCAGATCAAAGGGTGGATGGGCCTGGGGTCTCTCCATCCAAGTAAATAAATCTGCTGTTTCTATTTCTATCCTACACATTATTTATGCAGTGTTCTGGCTTAACTGCATTTGCATGTACATACACAACGATCGCATTGCAGACATGAAGACTACTCCGATTACAATATACAGCATGCCACAGATTTTACAGGCACAAAATGGCTAACCTAAGAGACTACATGACTCACTGTTCCATTCATTGTCTGTTGACCAGTAGTAGGAAGTAAATCAAAGCAGCGAAACATGTGCAGTGAAACGCGAAGCATGTCGTACAATGCGGTGGGAAGGTTATCGAATTTGACAATGCTTAAGTTTGTCGAATTCTGCAATCTTTTTGACGTGTTGTACGAAGTGCTGTGCGCTTCATTGTGGCAGCATTTTGCACCTTCAATTTACTTCTTACAATGGTCAACCGGCAGTGAATTAAACGGTGAACATTTTTACGGTGACCATTAAATTAGCGGTCAGTTGACCGGCACATAAACTGCCACCATGCCGTGATTTTAGCGGCAGTCAGTAAATCTCGTTTACGGTCTGTTCAGTATTGCCCGTAAAATTAACGGTATCTTTTTTTACTGTGACCGTTTATTTCACTGGGAGATGACGGTCAGACAGTAAATTTGAATTTACGGTCTGCCGTATAAATAACGAGAAGTTGGTGGCAGCCAGATTTCCGGTCAACTGACCGTAATTTTGACGGTCCATTTTTTACAGTGCAGGCCTGATTCGTGTACACTAGAACGCCATGCTCCCGCAGGATAGCTCTGCTGTTACGTGTCGAATGATGACAGGAAACCCCAACGAAGCTTCAGGGGCATTTGCTAGGTCAAAATCGTGCATCATTGATTTTATTTTTGAAATATATTTCTTGCATTTTTAAGCAACGACTTGTGTTTCTCGGGTCTTTGCATTGAATGGGTTAAATTTATAGGCAATGAAATAAGCGCTGAAATTTTGTTTCAATACCTTGGAACATTACCAGTGCGCCATAATGAAGATAGACATTGAGAGATTGCCGCTGGCCAACATGAAAAAGACTAAAAAGGAGCGCACTTCCTTACCAACGCTGTGTGGGACAAATGCGGAGGCACTCTGGGTTTTAGTGAAAGCCCGAGTGCCTCTGCAAGCACCTCGGGAGGAGCTGAGATTGTTGTCTTTGCGTAAATTTAAACATTGAATACGCGCTTAATTTCGCCATGCTTGGCAACATAAAAAAAAATTGTGTCCGCTTGGGTTCCATAAAATGTGGGTGTAATATTTGGACGTCCAGTTTTCTTGGGCCGATTCCTGTTCTGGTTTATCTCAACTCAGTGAAGAATACATTTTGTGTTTAATTCCATAATCTCCCTGTGCTAAAATCACACAGACATACTGATAAACAAATTTAGTGTTCTATTAATTCTAAAAAACAGTTGTTAGAGGTGCTGCATAAGCTGTTCTGCAGTGTGCGATCACAACACTTGGAGTTAGTGCTAAAAACGGTCATCTAAAACTCGTTTCAGAAGTTAGACTCAACATCCTGGCGTAGCAAGCTTCACATGCGCAGTGTGATGGCATCAAAGTGAATTGGAAAATGATTGCACTGCATGTTGGTTATATAAGTTAGCAAAGTTCACCATATTTGTATGCGATCTACCAGAAAAACTAGGTGTCACCGCGCGCATCTAGGACCTTTACTCCTACATATGCATAGGAATTCCCTTTTCCTTGAGTTTCTAACAATGCATGTTTGTTGCGTGCTCTTCGCAGACGAAACTCTGGCAAACCTTGCGAGATGAATCACGGGGTAATTATGCTAGCCCTAACCTTGCTGTATGATTGCATATTTGTAGTGTCTTGCTAGCGAAGGACTGTCTGCTGAGATTACAATAGACCGATCTGACTAGTTAGTTTATCTATACCACCTCTGTCGCTATGCGTCGTTGGAACTGCAGTATTTCTACACGTTAGTGAACTTCGCTGGGAGTCTGCTCGAGATGAGCACGAGGCGGCATGAGCTATGTAGTGCACGGGCGCCTACCCCTTGCGAACTACAATTATGGTGGCGTGACGCATGCATGGAACGCTTAGTGAGATCGGTCTATTCTGCTATATTTTTACACTGTAAATTTACACTATTTATGTTTTCACAGGACTCGACATCTCTCTCCTGATGACTTGGGTTCGGGACAGTCCGGTGAAGAAAATAATTTCGAAGACACCTCCGATGAGTTTTCCCTTTGCGGGATCAAAGCGAACATGCCCTTAAATGAGGAATGTGTTTGTGTGTGGAGGGAGGGGGAGGGGTTGAGTTGACCAAAATCGAAATGACTGTTTTCATACTTTTTTAAAATTCACTGTGAGCTGTTTACGACAGGGATAATAGTCACACTATTTCTAGTTAACACTTAGTTTGCAAGACAGGTTGTGCCCAACTCCCTTCATATGTTTCAGAAGTCAGTAAACTTCTGTAAAAACTTTGACTTTGTTAATTATTCCCTAACGTGTTTCGATCCAATTGACCTCAAATTTTGCGAGGAATGTGTAGAATCACCATATTTGCAAGAAATTTGTTGAAGGTGGGAACTGCGACGGGAATGTATTTTTAATAGTTCCAGCAGGAGCTCCACTGAAGAGCGTTCTGGAGAGTTTCAGATTATAGATTCTTGGCGAAAACGTTTAGTATACCAAGAAACATGTTTTTTACATTGCATGGACAGATGTACAAGGATGTATGTAGGATGTTTTCGGTTCTTGCCAACCCTAACAATATTTGTTTAACCTGTAACGCAAATGGATGACTAGTATATAAAAGTAAGAATCGCTTCATCCGGCCATTATAACTGGTTATAAATGAACTGCTTGTCCTTGAGAAGTTTAGAAACATAATTATATCTAGTGTGTCTTTCAGGAAGCACGACAGTTCAATAAAATTGTGTTTGAAAAATTATGTTCAGCAATGAAGTATTTTCAGATAATTATAAGGAATTTTCATGGAATCACAACATCACTGAGGTAGTAAGTAAGACATTTTGAATATACTGCAGTGTCGATTTTGTCGCCCATCCTTTGCACTAGAACACGATGCACTTTAACTAATATTGTGGTTTTAGCTGGTGCCTGGAAATGGGATGCCTCGTTAACTTTTTCCTGACAGCGCTAATAGGCCATTGATAGCCGGTGATTGGTGGTTTCCAAGCGCCGTCAAAGAAAACAAATTTAGTGCAGAGAATTATGTTCCACAATTTTACGAATAGCCGAAAATCTCTAGTTTCGGTTTCAACGTGGATTTCAGCTAGCTCACGAGATGGTGGGCTGCAAAAATAGTCCTGGAATCAGTGGTTGTACTCGTCTAACATGGCTAACTGCTTGCTAACATCTTTGTAAGAAATACGGCATAATTTCCTTAATTGACTGTATTTTTGTATATTTGTAGACCCCAAGAGCTCTTGGTATTTACAATGCGTGTCCTGAACCGGTGTACACGATTTATATTCCTAACAAGTCGGACAAAAATGCTAAATATGAAGGAACTGCAATCGAGTTCTTGGCAAAACCACCCAGGTAGCACCGAGTTAGGGGCGCAAACTTGGCTTTTGTCTGGGAATTTAGGGCATTGAAAAGCCCAAAGAAGCCAAAGTGGAGCCAAACCTGACCTCCCTTGGCAACAGTCCGGTTATTTTGGCCATAATTCGCCAAACAAGTGCCAAACTTAGGCTTCACTGCCTGGTAGTTCGGCTATGATCTGGCATCTTTGGCTCTAAATCGCCTAAGAAAGGCCAGAGTTAGGCTTACTGCCCAGTAGTTCGGCAGATGTTTGGCATTTCTGGGCCAAAATCGCCAAACAAATGCCAAAGTTAAGCTTCCCTTTTTGATAGTTCGGCTGTCATCTGGCACCTTTGGGCCAAAATCACCAGCAGACGTGCCAGAGTTAGGCTTACTACCTTGTAGTTCGGTTGACATCTGGCATCTTTGTGCCCAAGTCGCCACACAAATGCCAAAGTTAGGCTTCGCTTCCCGATAGTTCGGCTGTCATCTGGCCACTACGGGCCAAAGTCGCCAAACAAGTGCCAAAGTTAGGCTTCGTTTCCCGATAGTTCGGCTGTCATCTGGCAGCTACGGGCCAAAGTTACCAAACAAAAGCAAGAACTAGGCTTACTGCCTTGGAGTTCGGCTGAGGAGGTATGTGATCTACGCGGGTGGTCTTCATGTTAATTAAATAGAAATCAAGTTTTATTCGGCTGGCCACTTTAACTTATTTTGGGTGTCTCTTGATTTCTCCAGTCCAAAGGTTGGCTGAACGTTTTGATGCGGCCGGACCAGGCTTTGCAAACGCAAATTGTGCCGGATGTTGTATTCGCGCGTAGGTACACACGCCAATATCGGGACGTGCCGTGAGACTGGTTCGACATTATGGCGCGTTCACACCGTCGATGCGATCTAGTCGCGCGATAAGTTTCATCGCAAAAGCGACCAGAGCGGGCAAAAAGAGACGCGATTTGAGCAGTCGCTTGCTGACCCGACTTTTTGCGATGCGATCTAGTAGCGGAGAGGCTGAACCAATCAACGGCGTTCGGAGCGAGAGTTTTTGAGAAGGGACTCGCCAACGAAGGTGTTGGACCAATACCACCTAGAACACAAGGCCTGCGCGTTTCCTCCTCTAAACGTCATCACTAGTAGATCCCCTCAGCGCCCCCTAGGTAGCCCGGATGAGCACCGTCGTCTGCTACATCGTCTGCTCCATCAACTGTTTCAGTGGTCGTGCTCAGAACGAGCTCACATTGCTAAGTCCGGCAATCTTGATGGTGTCGCATGCACGTTGCAAATAAACTGTGGTAGCTCGTTATTAGCTCGCGCTAAGCAGTCGCGCACGCAGCTGTGGCCGCCAGTAAATGCGGCGTAATTCCTCCGAAAACCCACGGGAGCGGCGGCGAACGCCGATAAAGGACTCGGAGTCTACGTAAGCAGACGCTTTGAGAGCCCCGTTTCGTCACCCCAACAGCTGAAACAATTCATTACGGTCAGTCCGCTTGCGAAGCGGAATCCACTGATCGCAACATGCAACGACAATCAAATAACAACGCACGCATAAACAAAGATAGAGCAGTCTATTTAGCGGTCTCAAACGCCACTTAGGAGATCACACGAGTTTGGAGCGCATCTGGGAAGCGGCAGAAAGGCGTTAAGCTGCTCGCACTACGTCGTAAGAGGTTACTGTTGATCCGTTGCAGACTGCGTTGTCCCAGTTTCTTACCTAAATACTAGGTGATCATTAAAACGTGCGCAAACAACATGTTAAGATTACCAGAGCAAGCGAACCAGCCGCTGCAGCACAACAAAAACAAAAGAAGTAACAAGAAAATGACCGTGCAAACATTTTCCGAACTTTGCAGGAAAGATGGAGTCCCCCCCTCAGACGAAAATAAAGAGAAATGGGGAACAAACAGCGAACAACGGCGAATAAAACAAAAAGTTGGCAGACGATAGAAAAATACAAATCACCCAGCAAAAAGCTCCTTCAACGAAAACGATCATTGCAACGCTTATGGAAAAAAAAAAAAAAAAGATGGAAAGCAGCAGCATAAAAAACACGAGCTTCACTTTTTTTTGCAGTTGTTTGTTTTAGTTTAATTTGAATGCTGCAGCAACTTAATTACTCACGTTTGTTCGGTCTTCGGGAAGCGGTAGAAGGATTTTCTAACACATCGCAAAAACTTGTTTTTGCAGTGGTAGGCAGCACATGACATGTCTGCCATCTCCAAGTATGTGCTGGTGTAATCCCGAAGGTGGCCGGTTGATCAACAAACGATGACCCATAGCAGACGTACCGGCGTAGACAAATAAAATTCGAATATAAATGTATAACGAGCTTGCACTTTTAATATATTTAATAAATACCAAAAAGCACAAATGAAGATTTCGGATTAGAAACTCAGATCAGAAGGGGAAAATAGGAGGTTATTGCAGACGACAGTAGAAGAAAACAACAACAAAGTTGCAGACGGCCCTCAAAATGTCCGGGCACAGCGTAGCAGACGGACTGGCGGCAGTAAGCGCCGAAGTGAAGAAAAGAGAGCAAAAACTAATCCAAACAAGGCAAAACAAAATGCGCGATGGTTCGAACGTCAAGTAAACAAAAGAAAAACACACACACACAAAAAAGAGAACATAAAAGCAGGAGGAAGAAAGAACGCGACGTCGTAGCTCCTCCTCAAAAATAAAAAGAAAGTAGACTTTGAAAAATGAAAAGAGTTGCTGACGGCGGGTCCAAAGGGTGCCGACTTTTATCGTAGACGGCGACGAAGACGTTCGTTAGTCGCCCGGGCGCTAACAATCGGAATTTGTGTTCCGTATATAGCGTGACCGAAATCACTTTTTTTTTTTCCACTACGACGCTCTCTTTTTGTTTTTTTTTCTTCTTTTGGACGCGCAAGAAGTCTGCTTTTCTTGTAACTCCGCTTCTATTAATTTCAGTAATAGCGTCAGATTTGCATGTGCACAATCCACTTCTTCCAGGGCATACTGACATTGCATTGACGTACGTGGTTTGAAATTACCTTTTGCTTCTTCATCATATTCGCCTATTCGACAAAACGGTTATAAGCAAGACATTCATTAGAAATGGGAACTGCAACAACGAAACAAATTGATTGATAAGAACAGTAAAGTTGAAACGTAGCTCCATTCTAAAATTTTTGTACATTGCCTTTTTTCAAAAGACAATGCGAAGGTACATTCGTGTTTTGTCTCGCTTACATAAGTTGTGACAGAGTGTTCTCTTCATGAGAGCCCCGAAATTGCCACCTGAAAGCTCTAACATCTTTCCCACGCGAAGAAAATGTCCTTCACTTATGAGGTGGCACCTTTTTTTTAACATTCAAAGCAGCGAATACCCGTGACAATTTTTTTCATTGGTCACCTCGCACGGAAATAGGCAAAACCAATGCGTTGCGGAGAATTCGTCTGCTAGCGGAGGCGCCGAGCTCGCCAGGGGCGCTGGGATCACTTTTCGCCCGCGCTCCGCGGGGCCCCTACTCTCGTCAAGCTTCGGGGTGTTTGCCGCTTGGGGCGGGTCGGGGATCTACTAACGAAACGTCATGCGCAGGCCTTGTGTTCTAGGTGGTATTGGTTGGACTCGCTCACCGCGCACGCCTAAGTGATCAACTAATTTTTTTTTTTTTTTTGCGATGCGATTTAGTCGCATCGCGCGACTACTTACATCCTCGGTGTGAATGCGCCTTTACAGAAAGTGCTGCCATCGAGCTAGCGCTGCACGAGACCGATGTGTGTACGTCTCCTCAACAGATATCATTAGTAGGCGGCGCATCGCAAAAGCGAGCGTGGCTCTGTGCGTGTCGTGCATTGTGAGTGGGCACCGTCAAATCCTAGCGATAACAAAGAGCGGAAACGACCGAGGGCTCCGAGGCGCCGCTCCCGCATCACACTTGGGGAATTAAAATGAAATCCCGGAACTAGTTCTATTTTATTTTAGCGCGTTGGTACTTTTTAAACATTTAGAGAGTGGAGACACATAAGGGCAATACAGACGAGAGAACCTTTCAACCAGAGTGTCGAACCGAAATTTTTATCGGTTCGGTTCCGGTTCGGGTTCACGGCTTTCGGTTCGGTTCCGGTTCAGTTCCGGGCAGCAAAAAATAACGGTTCAAACCGGTTCGAACCGGTTCGAACCGGTTTGAACCGCTAAATTGAGAATATATTTTCCGCGTTGTTCTGGCAATATACACTATTTACGCCGTGAAACGATTAACTATATAGTTTCTTCGATCGTCCGTGCAATTTACTTTTCTTTTTTAGGTACCAAAAATATGAAATTCAGTTACTTAATTTCGACGCAAGAGTAGAAGAAAATCTACATTAACGTACATAACGTCGTGTTCATACGACTCAACATCCCATTTGTTTACCAGTAACACATATTTTGCCTGAATCAAAATGTTTAAGTACAAGAGTAAAGAGTTGAGCTTGTTGATACATACCTGTAAATAGATCAACTTGAAATTTAGAACTATACTGCATTTTCTTGTCCTTTCTTCGTGTTTAAGTAAAATTCTAAAATTCAAGCTGATCTATTTACACGGTATAAAATGTTGTCGCGAAGTGCGGTAGGTCGCCTAAAATACCCGTGATTAGTACAACTTTGTGTCGCAGTATTAAAAGTGAAATCGTGATTGTGTCCTTGAACTAGGGAATTAATTACATCACATAAAATTATGAAATGAGCACCTCGTGGCCATATATATCATGAAATATGGTTTACGAAATACGCTTCACAATATATATGTATATGATGACGACACAACTGAGCTAAAAGCAATGAAATTTTCAAAATGTCACAAAAGTTTTAGGATAATTCCTTTCAGTCTATTTTTTATAGAAACACCGAGCGGCAATCAAAATGCTTGTTGTTCTAACCAAACATTGTTTGCACTCAGCACCGCATGCATGCGACTAATCATGCAGCAAGGAGTAATCGCAATTGTTCACTCTAATCTATACGCACCTTCGCACTCAGATCGAATCTGGCCCAAAATAGCGCTTGCCCAAGTGAACATTTTCTTATACAGGATAAGCTGGCATATATCCTGGCTGTTGAGGTTTGTTCTTGACAAGATGCCGGTCAATTTAATTTGCAAATGAGCATCACCCTTGCTAATTGATGATTTTAACGCGATAGCGTTAAGGAGCTCATGTCGCAGAAAAGCTGATGTCGGTGGCGTGACTGGAAAATCCTGATTGGTCGATAGGGTCATGACGTCAGAGCTACATGCCCTCGCGCAAGAATTTCAAACAACCCACAATGCTCAGGTGAAACGTGACATCACGCGTGGAATGAGAGTGATTAAAACATTACATGTAATGCGAATTAAAGGTCGCCGTATGTCTCAGATGATTTCACTTTTTAAAGTAATTCCTTTGCCTTAAAGAAAAATAAATTAAGAATTTTAGGCGGGATTCGAACCCACGACCCTTCGGTTGCGAGTCAGAAACTTTTGACTAGGCCACGCGAGGCACGCTTGCGCGGCAAATGAGAATGCTATGCAAACGAGGCCCGTTAACGCTATCGCCTTCCACTTTTAAAGGCGAAGCTTAGGCGTCCTCCAAGATTTTTTTTGTTAAGTAAAACGAAGTAGTATTTCACGTTCTACTCGACATGGCAGCTACTTAATTGGACACTTTCTGACGGTTTGCGTGCGTAATCGTCATAGTTCCGCCGCGCGCCCCTGTTTACTTTGTTTTTGTCTAGCCCACAGACACATAAAAGTAATGTTCACCACGTAAAAGAGGCAATACCAGACTTCTATATGTTTGAGAAGTTATATGTGTGAGGAACACATAGTTATTTAAATTAGCTTCAAAATCAGAAATGTGTGTAAGGCCGTCCCGTATCACTTACAACGTGCCTGTCCAGGATAAAAACGTCGGAAAAGATTGGCAGAACAGCTTTCAGATAATTTGGGGGGCATTGCTTTAGGGTGGTCGGCCCTTTATTTATGTTGTCAAATATTCAGTTAGTAATCAAATATATTTTTATAATGATCAATAAATTTTTTCTTTATAAAGTTCACATAACCGCTTGAGACCGACGCGGAAGGACGATACTCGAAACTACGCGAGCTGTGGAGTCTGCGTAAAAGTGTTTTTCTGTTTGCTGATTGGCAGTGTGAAACATCTGGTTGCAGGGTACGCCAAAAAGGACTCTGTGCTCACATAATAGATTAGAAGTCAAATGCACGAAATGTTCAAACAAGAGAGAGATAATTAATGTTATTTTTCTAAATAATCCCTTACAGAGCGCCTTACTGCAAAAAGAGATGCGTAAAGATGCACGCAATGAAATTCATAATTTTACATAAATAGCGCGAAGGACAGACGAAGATTCCTAAAATCTTAGTATAAATCACATTTCATCAGCTTGCATGAGCTCGAAACTTCGATAAATACTGCCTCGGGAGGCTAATGTTATATTCGGTTTTACCTGCACTTGTTTTGGGCCCTCACTTTACAACACTATGCTTAAATAGTCATGCGCTCTAACATTTCTCAAGGCTGCCATATATCATCGCGAGACTGCTATAAATACTGCACAACTTTACAATTAGGACATCTATTGCTAGTGTTGCGAACATCACATTTCACCAGAAAGCTGAACTGTTTAACATGGTATGCACGTGACGTCATCACACTATAGGCTGGTGGTCATTGTGATTTCTTCTTGCTGAGAAAATCGAATTCGATGGTGCAAAATGCACGCTGCAGGAGGTTCAAGCTCAGTGAAAGGCAAGTATTTGAAAGGCACGTATTATTATTCTTAGTGCATCGTCGTGAGGAACGGCGCGAGCGTCTGGCACGGCAAAAACATGCTTTTTTGGCAAGAGCGTTTTTGCAAACAAAGTAGTTTCCGGGGTAACGCTTTTTGGTCTGCGCCGAAGATGCGGAGAAGAGGAACCTTTACAACACAGTATGTTTTTAAAACTAACCCCCTCCCCACCCGCACACACACACACACACACACTTCTTTTACAGCGGAGCTGTTAAGGGCTAGTTTGCCCAGTATCGTGTCCGTCAGCAAACAAATGATGACACTAAACTTTGGACAGCTACCGCCATCTATAAGTGACGACGGCAACCAGACAACCGAATGGCCGGTTGTCTGGTCGCCGCCGTCGCGCATAGATGGCGCCAACCTCTCCAGCCTTTCCACTCTGGCTTGCCGACTTGCGGCCGGCCATTACTTCATTCCCACCGTAGTACAGCTTCGCTGGTCTTCCTTCTTCACCAGAGTGGAAAGGCTGAAAGTATTCCTGAGGAATTGCCTCCTCCGTTTGTGTGTGCTAATTCGACAATTTTATTTGTCACTTGTTAACAGCAACTCTTCATTGCTTTTATTTTGCACCCCGTGAAGTTTAAGGGGTCCTAAAACGATATCGGGTTGGAATGTTCATGACTTTTCAGAGGCGTACTGGTCCTAGTCTGGCCCAAGTATACTCGCACAGGCCGCCACTGATTCAGACGCTTCTTTGTCGCGGTGAAATTGCGAGAATAAAATGAGACTATTTCTTTTAGTCTTGCCTTCGCAAAGATTGGTGTCGTAATTGTGGGATCAAAACCACCCGCCTAAATACAGTCGAGCGCGGCTCATGGATTGGACAGGAGAACTGCGTGAGCACTGTACATCGGCTCGTAACAATCAATGCCTCTGCGGACACTTGGGTAGTGGCTCGTGTCCAACCACTGCGGTGATGAGAATAGCCAAATTCTTTTAACGTTAATTGGCGGCATAAGATAGGCACCAGGCCACGTGGCCGCTTCTGGCTCCGAGTTGAGGGAATAATTGATGCTCATATTTTTCTAATTTTTTGGCGACTGCCACTGCCTAGAAAAAAGAGCAAAGCCAAGTTCAATCAGTTATTAACGTTTGGGAGTGATCCTGAGTAGTATTTATTGATGTATGGAAATTTTTTTATAGCTCCTTTAAGCAAAATACAGAAGGGGTCGAAACTTGGGCAATAACTTGAGAACGACGCTCGTGTGAGACTTACAGCGACTGCCAACGTTCGGCTGTCCCTCTGAGGTCACTAAAATCTTTTCTTTTAGGTATTCCTTACGTACACACATGTAGCTCTATGTAACGTCATATTAATAAGTCGCATTTAGTCATTTCAATACTTCTATTCTCGGGGACATCTTTCGGATGCAGTTCAGCAACAACGAAAAAATGTTTGGGTGCCTCAATGATGTAAAATTGGTCTTGAAACATTTTTTTGTACTTTCAATAAATACTGTTAAGAAGTAACCCCTGACGTTGATAGCTTGCGAAAACATCCATTAGTTTCCCCTCCGCGCAATAGCAGATGCAGAAGAAATAAAGGAAAGAGACAGCTGTGGATCCCCTCCTCAACTCGCCATTGGAACAAGCGGCCACGTGATCTGACGCTAATTATATACCATCAGTGTTCATCATAGTCATGCCCTAGGCGGCTAGGGTTTGGAAAGCAAAAGCTTGGGCTGAGCTTCAGATATTGTTAGAGTTGGGCTATTATCATATTTAATTGACATGAGCCGTTACCCGAATGTTTGGCGATGCTGATTGTCATGAACCCGAGCACTCGACTAAAGGTTATGAAAATCGCTTACGTCACGGTGTCACGTGACTCTCGGTACAGAATCGTGATGTCATGTTACGTCACGCTGTCAACAAGGTTAATACATCTAGTGACTTCCTCAAATTAAATCGAGTTGACGCGGTGAGTCACGTGACGTCACGAGGTCACGTGACATTACTTGACAACATGTATTGACACCATGACGTCACGTGACACATGGTTAATCATAGTGCCAATACAAAAGCGCCACGAAAACCCACAATTTACCATACATTGCAATACTGTATATGACGATTTGATCAATAGATAGAAATACAGCCGCCAATTTTTTATTCCCATATGTTCATTTTGTGATACTAACAAAAAATAAAAAAGAAATTACCTTGAACCGTTTTGAACCGGTTACCGTTATATTTTTTCGGTTCGGTTCCGGTTCAGTTCCAAGACCTTTCAACTTCAACAACATTTATTTTCGGCTTCAAGCTCAAAGCCCGCCCGCTTTGTGGGAGTTTGGGAAAGGAAAATCTTGGGGAAGGAGAGGAAGCGGAGGAAGTGTACGCGATCCCCCTGTCCTGCGGGGTCAGGTACATCGGGCGAAAGTGGCGACGCCTCACTGAACGACTTCGAGAACATCAAATGGACGCCGAAGGAGCTGCTTCGGATTCTCAGTACCCGATCGTCATTCACGGGAGGAGATCGTCCCGGCTCGACAGCCATGGGAGGTCACTGCGAGCGAGTCGGGAGAAAAATAATTGAAGCCTATCGGATGGCGACAAGCCCGCAAAACATAAGCACCCCTTCCATTTCGCTCTCAACAAAGGATATTATCTTTCTGAGGCCCAAAATGGAAGTCGAACGCTGACAGACTAGGCAAAGCGACAAGGTCAGCGGCAGAAGCGGCCTTTTCTTTCGTTCCGTTTCATTTCATTCCAGAGAAGGGCTGGGATTCCCCCGTCCCTTATTTCCCTACTGTTGAACAGGTCGGGATACATTCTTTTTTTTATAAATGGTCTTCGTTTTTTTTTTTTACTCTAAGGCGTTGAAAATGCAGAGGGAGCTTAGCTGCGTTGTTGATGCCCCTTCGACCTCGCCTTTTGCAAATCCCCCCACCTGCTTTTGTGCCTTCGTGTGGCTGCCAGCGAGCGCGACAGCCGCTTTAAGCAAATCAAAAGTGGTGGAGCGAAACGCGTGGCCTCTCTGCGTAGGACGCGTAGGACAAAAACGTTTGGACGAAAATTTGTCACGTGACTGTCTCTGTCACGCTGGTGGGATCTCTGCGGCTGTTGTTTTCGCCGTTTGCCTAGTTAGAGAAATAGGCGGGCCACGTAGGTTTGGTTTTCGAAATGCGCTCTTCAGTGTTCTGTTGCTTTCGTGCGTTGCAGACGCGGCCGTGTTTTGTCGTCGTAAATGGCCGGAATACGTCCATGCCAATTTTTTGGTAACAGACATTTTTTTCACCGGAGTTAGTGGAATTCTTGTCATGCTGTGTTTGTTGGACGCGCTTCGACAAAAACTGCTCTTCGCCGACGACGAGACGTCAGTTGAATGTGAGCAACCTTCTTTTCGAGTGTGTTTGTGGGGTGCCTCAGTCGGATTATGCATCTATCAAGGATTACATGATATCGCTCTTTTATTAGTAAGTACACTGCAAGCATGCTTCAGATAGTAGTCCTGCTTTCCTCTCGATCTCCGCGGTTTTTTGTGTGATGAGTTTTGCTTGGCATGACGATAGTGTTAACTCTATTTTATAATTTGCTTTTCGTTTTACAGAGAAGTGTGACCTTTGTAAATATGTCGAGAATACACTGTGTGTAATAATAGTGGTTTAATAAACTTCTGGGAGCGATTGAAAAAATTTGTTTGTCCGTATACGCGATTGGATACGCAACAAATGGTATGCAACGTACACATACTTGCACGACGTTCGGCCAATACGGAGCAGACGCATCGTAGAGTATTTGCACAATATTTCGCGAACGTAGGCCGGGGCAGAACGGCTTTACGGCAATACCTGCCCGATACCGAACGGTGGTGCAAAACTTGACATTTGAGCGATATTGGAACCGACTTTCGGCCGGTACTGGCACAATACTGCAAAGTATTGCCGTGCTTCTTGGGAACGGAGGTGATGACATCTGACCAGCGTGTTTCCAACGCTTATTTAATTTAATTATCTTCTGGGTCACGTGAAAGAGCACTTCTGTGACACACCAGAGATATTCAAACTTGGGCAGACCTCTCGGCGTTCTTTGCCACTTTTGACACTTATTTTGCACTTCAGTGGGTAGCCAGAGAAGAGCCAAACTTCGGCATGTCCCGAATCACCAAATTAAGATTTACTGCGGCAGTTATGGCGCAAGTCTGGCACTTACTTTGCCAGAACTGTGGCGCACCAGAGAAAAGCCAAACTTGGCATGTCGAAAATACCCAAATTAGGCGTTACTTTGGGAGTTAGGGCTCAAGACTTGCACTTACTTTGGCACAACTGTGGCAGACCAAAGAAAAGCCAAACTCGGCTTGGCCAAAATACCCGAATTAGGCGTTGCTTTGGCAGTTAGGATTCAAGTCTGGCACTTACTTTGGCTGAACTGTGGCGGACCAGAGAACGGCCAAACTTGGCGTTTCCGAAATACCAGAATTAGGCGTTGCTTTGGCAGTTATGGCTCAAGTCTGGCACTTACTTTGGCACAACTGTGGCGAACCAGAGGAAAGCCAAACTTGGCACGTCCGTACAACTTTCAGACTCCGTCTGAAAGTTGTACGGGACGGTCGTGTTTTTCCAAGCTCCCCGAGAGACGCACGAGGATATGAGCAACAACGGAGCGGCTGCGTTGGATGGGACTGGCCAGTCGGGAGGGGAATACAGGATGTCCCTCCCGGCTCTCCCGTCGGGCAAGCGACTTGCAACCACCGTCTTCCTGCACGGCGACCCTAGGGTCAAACCTTACAAGATAGGAGACTTTGCCAGATCTCTGGACGCCGCAATCGGGATGAAGAATGTGGCGGCTCTTGGCGCCTTTCAGCTGAATCACGTATGGGTATGCACGCTTCACGACGTGGAAACACGGGATCGTCTCACTTCTCTTGGGGAACTGACTGTGAAGGAGAGGAGATGCGTCATCGTCGACCCTAATGTGACCGAGGCATCGCTTCGGGTACACTGGCTACCAACCTACGTGAACGACGAAGAGGTGAGCGCCGTTTTCCGATCCTTCGGCAGGATCAAAGACATTCGACGAGAGATGTGGCGGGCGCCGGGTGGCGAGTACGAGATTGAAACTTCTACCAGGATTGTTACTCTCTCGCTTCGCGACGGGCTGACCAGGGATGAGCTGCCGCACCAGGCGACAGTTTCCGGATACCCGGTCCTTGTGTCAGTGGCTGGCCGGCCGCCTCTTTGCCTGCGCTGCAGGCAGGTGGGCCACATGGGACGACAATGCAGGGCTCCTTGGTGTAGGCTGTGCCGGGAAGTCGGACACACGGAGGATGACTGTGCTCCAACCTACGCATCCAGGGCAAGAAAGCAGGTGACCACCCCGGCAAACATCCAACTAATGGACCACGATGAGACGGAAGAGACCAACGAGCAAAACCCGACGGCGGTGACGGCGGCGATAGCGGCTGAGCCGACAGTGGCCGCAGAGGCGGTGGTGGGTCCCGGGGCCGTGGCCGAGAAGTCGGAGCCACACGTTCGTGACAAATCGGAGGGTGGTGAACAAGGGAAACCCGACACACCGAAAGCCAATGCTTCGGAGGACACGGCCACTCCGACGCTGTCAGCAGCGGAGGAGACCGCTTCGCCAGCGGGGGCAGCCGCTCCGATGGTTAGCTCCAAGCTTGGTCCTACACCAAAAACCTGTTCCAAGGAAACGAGGGGGCCGATCAGGAAAAGCTCCAGGCAACAAGGGACCAAGGACGAATAGGCCGTCAAGCATCGGCTCCCTCTCGTACTCGTTTTCTCCGTACTGACGTGCCGTCGATGGGGATTAGGGAAGACCGGTCCTGGCTCGCTTGGTGAGCGTCATGTCTCGGTCTCCGTCCAGCAATTTGTTTTTACTTTAATCTTTATTTGCTTGCTGCTTTTCTTTTTTGCTTTATTTCTTAGTCCGCGATGTTCTTGTTTGTCAGAGCCTACCTTTTCACATGTCTGCCATTCACCAATCGATGTATTTTAAACCCGAATCGAGAAAATGTCCTTTTGCCATTATAACATGAACAAAAAGAGTATCCACTCCCCAACGAAGTAGGGCAAAAATTCAGCGCCCGCTCTACTACTCCCCTTTCTCTGTTTCATTTAAACATTCAATCAGCACGGAACAAGTTTGATGAGTTGAATATTTTTTTAGACGATTTTGGTTTCTCTTTTGATTTCCTTATGTTAACCGAAACGTGGTGCCGTTCTGATGAGACGATGGACCCTTTGGATGGATACACCGTTTATGACTTAAATCGCTGTTTAAAGCGCGGGGGTGGTGTTTGTATTTACGCAAAAACTGCTTTCGAATGTACGGTCATAGATCAGTTGACTACTGTTACAAATGACATTGAAATTCTGACTTTAGAAAGTTCAAAATCTATATTATCTGTTTTGTATCGTCCACCGAATGGTAATATGGACTTGTTTTTGGAATTCATCGAAAAACTCTTTATGTTCATTGGTGAAAACAATGTCGCTTTCTACTTGGGCGGAGATTTTAATATTGATATGATGACGTCATCTCCGCGACAATTGCAATTTTTGTCACTGTGTAATTCCTACGGTTTCTTTTGTCCAATATCCCAACCAACTCGGGCAAATCATACGAATGCAACGCTTCTAGACTTGTTCATAACAAATATTGATGATTCACGCCTAACTGCTGGTGTTATTGGGGCCACAATCAGTGACCACCTGCCAATTTATTTGTTTGCCGATCTAAAAAATATGTCAAAAACGTCCTCGAATACAAATTACACTTTTCACCGAGATATAAGCTTAAGAAGACTCAACTATTTTGAAGAGGAAATACAACTTACAAACTGGAGCGCGGTTCTTTCCTGTGACTCAGCTGACCAGGCATATGATCTCTTTCTTGAAACGTTTACAAATATCTATAACCGCTGCTTTCCCTACAAGAAGTGTCGAGTGCATAAGAAATCACGCAAGCCGTGGGTTACTTCGGAGATAATTAGAATGATGAATCGAAAGAATGCGCTCTATGATAAATTTCTGCACACTAGAGATTTGGGCGTCCTCCGCGAATTTAAAATTCAAAGGAACATGGTGACTAGCGCTCTTCGTAAATCAAAGCGTGCATACCATTACGATATGTTTCAGGGTGAACCTAGAACGGATGTCATGTGGAAAAAATTGAACATGTTGGTAAAACCTCACTCTCGTAGTGACTCAATTAAAACGATTACTGTAAACGGGGAGTGCATAACTGGCGCCGCGTTGGCTGACAGATTCAATAATCATTTCGTGGACTTAGTTGATAGCGTTCACTCTGTCAATGCTTGTGACCTAGTCTATAAAATTTCGGAGAGTGTTTTTCTTCTGCCAACTGACGACAATGAATTGATATCAGTATTTAACAATTTTAAAAACAGTAAAAGTAACGACGTGCATGGCATTCAGGTCGGGCCTGTAAAGCGTGTAATTCATTCTATCGTCCCTTGTTTGACCCACATTTATAACCTCGCCCTTCAGGATGGGGTATTTCCTAAAAGAATGCAAGTGGCCAAGGTGTCCAGTCCTCTACAAGGCAGGGGATAAGAACAACGTGGGTAATTACAGGCCTGTGTCTGTACTGCCGGTATTCTCTAAAGGACTAGAAAAAATTATGCACATGAGACTATATGCTTTCTGTGAAAAACACTCAATTATTACCCCTTGTCAGTTCGGTTTCCGAAAGGGGTACTCGACAGAGTTGGCGCTACTAAAACAGAAAGAAATGATACTTACAAACATCGAAAACAAACTGCTAACATTAGGCATATTTATCGATTTTTCGAAGGCATTCGATCGCCTTAACCATAAAACTTTACTGCAGAAACTGGACCTTTGTGGCATCAGGGGTGTTGCCCTGAACCTAATCGAAAGCTATTTGCAAGACCGTTTTCAGTATGTTGAAATTGACGGGGAGCGTTCAAACATGCGCCAAATAAAGGCAGGTGTACCGCAAGGGAGTATTCTCGGGCCCCTTCTCTTCAATCTTTTTATAAATGACATAGTGAACTTAGATAATAGCGTCAACTACATAATATACGCAGATGATACAAGTTTGTTTTTCTCTGGAACTAGCACTGACGTCATAATAGGAAGAGCTAATCAATTCTTGCAGGGTCTAAACGTTTGGACCACCGAAAATTCATTAACAATAAATGTTGCAAAAACTAAGGCAATTATTTTCCGCGCAAAAAATACAAGCTGCACCAGCAGCCTGCCGGGAGGGCTCTCTTTTGCCTCACGAGATGTGGAAATTGTAAAAAATGCTAAGGTGCTTGGCGTAACTTTTAATGAACATATGCTGTGGGATGAGACAGTGCAGGACACAACCATAAAACTCTCAAAGGTTGTAGGCGTTTTATATAAACACCGTAATATCTTGCCATCCTCGATAATGCTGCTTATATATCACGCCCTGTTCTGCTCATATTTCGATTATTGTTTCCTGGTTTGGGGTACCACTACGAAAACGAACGTTCAGAGACTTTTTATAATGCAAAAGAGGGCAATACGAATAATATGTAATGTAGCGTATGATCACTCCACGAAATCTTTGTTTAAAAAGCTTGACACGTTAAAAATCACGAATTACTATAGTTACAAGCTTTTGATGTCGTATAAAAGATCATTAAACAACCCTGTTAGTGTGTTTAATTCAGTCTCAGGTTTGGAGTCGCGGGACTCAGCATACAGCACTCGTCATTCTCGAAACTGGGCCGCACCGCGCTCCAGAACCACTTATGGTGACCAGAGACTGGCTTTTACTCTCCCAAGAATTTTAAACAACCTTGAAGCAAAGGGAATTTCTGTGGCAAACACAAGCAGAAAGGAAATTCGTGACCTATTTGAGTGATCTATTGAATAGGTGTTATCATGTTTTGAAGGTGCAGAGGCAGTTGCGTATATATTTTTGAAAGTCAATGTGCATTGTAGTGTGCTCATTACTAAACTCTCTGAGCAAGCGTGTGCTACTCTGTATTATGTTTACCTTGTTTAACCCTTCGCACTGTATATAATTGACACCACTGTCCTGTGTATATAATTGACACCCCTGTCCTGTGTAAGCACTAGATTACCTGTCTTTATATATGTTACATTGTTCTTTCACCCATATGTTGTGTTTCTTCTGCGGATGTAAAGGGGAGGCGGGGGCTTCGTCAAGTAGCGACATGCTGCTTTTTTTCCCTGCCTTCCCCTCTCAGATGGAGAGGAAATAAAATTGATTGATTGATTGATTGATACCCAAATGAGGCGTTGCTTTGGCAGTTATGGCTCAAGTCTGGCACTTACTTTTACACAACTGTGGCAGGACCAGAGAAAATCCAAACTTGGTGTGGCCGAAATACCCAAATTAGGCGTTGCTCTGGCGGTTATGGTTCAAGTCTGGCACTTCCTTCGGTTGAACTGTGGTGGACCAGAGAAAGGGCAAACTTGGCATGTCCGAAATACCCAAATTAGGCGTTGCTTTAGCAGTTATGGCTCAAGTCTGGCACTTACTGTGGCACAACTGTGGCGGACCAGAGAAAAGCCAAACTTGGTGTGGCCATAATAACCAAATCAGGCGTTGCTCTGGCGGTTATGGTTCAAGTCTGGCACTTACTTTGGCTGAACTGTGGCGGACCAGAGAAAGGCCAAACTTGGCATGTCCGAAATACCCCAACTCGGCGTTGCTTTGGCAGTTATGGGACATGTATGGCACCAACTTTGGCGCTCCTCTGGCGTACCAGAGAAGAGCCAAAATTTTGCATGCATTAGGATCGCCCAACTAAGGCTATAGTTAGGCACCGTACTTTGGCACTGATGATTGCCATGGTGCAAAACTTAACTGCGCCAAAGTTGGTCCTTTATGTTTGCTAGACCTTTGCCCAAGTTGGGCATTTCTGTGGCGTGCAACCTTGGCATGGTAGAATACAATCAAAAAACATTTTGCTTGAGATGTGAGGTGTACTATATGTGTTTCACCATTATAAACCTTCCCTCGTTGAAAAGCGCACATGGTTCGGACGCTAACTCTCCGACAAGAGAAGAATAGACAATCAGAGTACACTAACTTTCAGAAGTAATACCCGTGGGTTTGGGACACATTGTGCATTTTCTGTATTTTTTTGTTTTATTTATTTTTAATTTAAATAGCTGTAGAAGTGTCGGCGCGTATATCCCTTCACACGCACTTTGATGTTTCAAGAAATACAAATTTAAAATCTTTTCTTCACATTTTGATATGTCATATTGCCACGCGCGTTGCCGAGCGAGCGCGTGCGGGGCCGAGTGGTTAGCGTGCTTGACTGTCGCGCGAAGGATCCGGGTTCGATTCCAGGGAGCGGAATATTCTTTTATTTATTCTTTCTACATGGTGTTCTCGTAAGTTCGAGAACCTTCTCGTCCGATCCAGTTATGAATGTTCTACAAGCCGAACGTTCTAGGCCGAATGTTCCAGAAGCCAACGCGTGTACATAAGGGGCATCGCGTAGCAAGCCAGAGGCAGTCTCCCCTAGCGCTCGATCCTGCGGTTTCGCCGACATCGACGCCTGCGACGCTCTGCTGTTTTCTTCTGTTCCCTTTTTGTTTTGGGCATAAGTTCGCCCCATTAAACGTTTAGTTTCTTCAGCTATTATCGCCTCATCAATTGTCATTCGTGACAATATTTCTTCATATGCAAACTAGTTAGAAAAACAGAGGTGTTTGCACGGATTCTTTAATAGTGGCTACTTTTCCCGTGGTCAGGAAAGAGTTAACAAGGCATTTTGTTCGGTAGTCAGTGCAGAGGTGGTTGCGGCCAGGAAAGGTGTTTTCGGTAAAGTGTTTAAAGGCGCGTTTTCACTTGCGACTAGCGACAGTCGTTCGAGCGACTTGCGTCAGGCATCCACCAACGTTCACACTGCGGGCAATCGGCGGGTGACTTGTCAAAACCTCTAGGCAAATGGCCTCGATTCCGTCCTTCCCGCTACAGATCGTGTCCGCGTTTCACTGCTTTTACATTTTTGTTTCTAGGTGCATCGTGTTCACCACAAACGAAATAATTGTAATGTAGCCAGAAACCTTCGGAACCGTGCAATCAAAGCACAATCGCTACATCAGCGCGCACTCCTATGACCTCCAGCGTAGTTGTTAAGCTAAAAGCCACGAATTTGCTTACAAGCCGAGTTCTTTTTCGGCTGTTCGTTCGAATAGCAGTGCTGCTTGTTCTAAAGATATAACTACTTTGACCAGAGCCACCGCAAAGACCTACATGCATCTCTATCCATAGCTGAGACGAGTCGCTTCTCGGAAGTCTGAATCTCTCAGGAACCGCCGTCGATTCCGAACTCCCCGCCACGGCTCGGGTTCGTTTCACTGCTTTCGCGTTTTCGTTGGATCACACCTACACATCTCTCTTTGTTGCCACATGAAAGACTCGTTATGTTGGCTTGCGTCCTTAGGAACCGTACAATGAAGCTTACAATCGCTACATCAGCTGCACTCGCTCTGAGCAGCCCCGTCGCACTATGTACATGTCAAAGCGAAAGTTGCACGGATTTGCTGTCAGGCCGAAGTCTTTCTTTGGCGCTCGTTCAAATATGGGGGCTGCTTTAAGAAACAAATGGGCCATCCTTTAATTGCACGGACCAGAGCCGCCGCAGACACCTCCGTGACTCTGTATTTACGGCCGCGAACCGAGGCCTTGGACAGACATGTTGGTTGCTTCTTCCACAGAGGTTTGGTGTGTCGGATGTCACGAAACATGAGGCGCACCCCCACATCACTTCTGATGCGCCAATGATTGGTTCAGCCGCCGGTCGGCTCGGAAAAAGATTGCAAAAATAAGTCTGGAAGCGACTGCTTCAAAATAGTCGCTTTTACGGGAAAAGTCGTCAGGCTACAGCTGCTATTTGCTAGTGTGAATGCACCTTGAGTTTACTATTATTCAACTTGTTATTATTTAACGTAGTTTAAAATTTTGTCTCTGATTATATGCATGCCATTCCCCGGGGTATTTAGAGAAGACTTTTGAGGTGGTGCTTTGACGGAAAAGTTCAAGGGGTGGGGGGAGAGGAGGGTTTATATCTTTGGCATTTGGCAACTGGTAGGTTAGTAGACTAGAATGAAAGCCATTAAGCCTAGCTGGATAGGTTTCCTTGGGGAGTAAGTGAACGCAAGCTTTGGAAGGCACGTCTTTTGTACAATCCGTTGCCCGTCCTCCACGATATTTCGGCCGGAAAGTTTTCTTTCCTCTGAATGCCTTTTGTTTGCACTTTTGAGGGCAGTGCGAGTGGATCTAGATAATTTCACACTTACTTGAAGAGATCCAAATCTTCATGAAATTAACTGATTCATGCTTGCTCCCAATATTGATAATAAAATTAACTGACACAGTCTGGTCCATCATCTTAATAGGTTACTTGTATTTAAAATTTTACTTTTTGCCTAATACACCATTTGGAAAAATCCCAAGACGACAAATTATGGGAGCATCCTGCATGTTCAAGGTTGCACCTGAGCATTTATTATAGCTGTTTTTCAAGTCTTACTCGAATAGATCACAGCTACCCCGGTTGATCACGTCTCGTGACAAAATACACGCTGGTAGGTTTTTAAACGCCGACATACATGGCCTTCACCCTAGAGGGAGATAGGATACATTTTGGAACACGGTCTGTGTGACACTCGAGAGAGAGATGACTGCGAAGTTACTCGTCTGTTGTCTTCCGCTGGGAAACGTTCCCATTTCGTTTCTGTTGTCTGCTACAGCCGGTTTCATACGGTCAGTTCTTGGCATCCCTTTTGGCTCTTCAGAGTGTTTTATGCATTGAAAAGAGTCTATGAAAGTGTGCGTAATGGAATAAAACAGCGCAAAAGCTGCAAAAAAGGAGGAAACAGACCGGACAAGAGAGAGCGCTAACTACAGCCTAGCCCAGCTATCAATCTTATTACAGTCTATGAAAGTGGGCCTCTGTCTGAGTGCGAGGGCCTGAGTTCCATTTTGAACGCTCAAACCACAGGTGCGTATGCAGTCTGCTGTCGCTCTACGCACTCCGAGCTACGATGCGTTAAAGCACTCGATCACTGACGCCCAGCTCAGTGCCGTTGAGGGTTGTAGATATGCGTTTGACGTTAGAAGTGGGGATAGAGCTCAGAGTTCCGCAGAACGAGCTTTTCCCCCACTTAACCCGAGCCGTGGGGCGTTAACACATTCTGCCACCGATTCCACACTTGAAGATTGTTTTACTTCCATACATATTTGTCTTTTGTTTTCAGACTCTTCTTTCCCCTTAAGAATCATGCACTGCACTTACCCATAAACTCTTCCAGTAATTTATGAATACTGGGAACAAATGAGCTTGATTAATATCATTACCATTGCCGTAAAATAATGAAGACGTTTACAATTTCCTGTAATGCCCAATCTCCTGCTCCCCTCCCAATTAGCAGAAATTTTTCCGCTCAATGTAACGGAAATACTTTTTAAGCATAATATTGCGTAAAAATGTTTCCGCTAAATTTAGCAGGGATATTTTTCCGATATATTCAGCGCGGAAGTTCTTTTGCTAAATTCAGCGGGAAACATTTTCGCTAAATTTTGCTGGCAATTTTTTTTCGTCAAATTCAGCGGTGATTTTTTTTTTTGCTAAGATAGCAGGGAAAATTTCCCGCTAAATTTAGCGGGGACTTGTTGCCGCTAAATGTAGTGTGACATTTTTCCGATAAATGTAGATTGAAAATTGTTTCATTAAGTTTAGCGGGGAAATTTTCCAATAATGCAACGCGCGGCAACGCCCGCTTGCAATATTCCCATAATGCAACACGCGCGGTTACGCCGACAGCGACGCCTCTCAAGCAGGAAACAGGAGTCTAAGAGCTGCGTTCCAAAACATAAAGTGTCTTACCTTATAAGTGTAACATACATGTTAGATAAGATGACCATTCTTCTGTAAATGAGTGTGTTTGATCATGCACGCTTGCTATTGTACTAGCTATTTTTATTGTTGTCATATTTTCGCAATCTATCTGGTACGTATAGATAAACATCTTAAGAGTACAAATAACTTGTCAGTTGTATTTGTTTGTACCACATGTTGCCTATATTGAACAGACCGTGAGCCTTTTCACAGCAGTGCCATGGTCACAACAATGCAGAATATACAAGACCAATAAAATCAGGAAGATGCAAAAGGCAAGAGTGGCAACATGAAAACAGTACTTACGAAACAGCAAATATCACCATGAACTCTGACGAGTGAGTAAAGTGTTAGGTAAATAGTTTAGACTAAAACATTCAAAGTAGGACCGTCATGTGTGGACATAAACGAACATATCAATAAGCCGCTAAAGCCGATTGGAAGATCTTAGAATGCTAGCATTTTAGAGGTAAGATAGTTTTTTCTGTTTCCCACAACCTATCGCAAGTTTCCGCGTAAAGATAGAGTTTGAAAATAGTGCTGATCACCCTCAAATTCTAACCCATCAAAAATAATTTATTTTTATTTATTTTCGAGACCCAATTAATGAAAACGTTGAATTGTACGCGGACATATACGGTATTGAAAATGTTTCCAACACACCCACAGGCTGGCCACACAGAACTGGAATGCTTCAAGTGGATGTGTGAAATACTTGATTAATTCACTAATTAACCCACATACTCTCAACAAGTCCAATGACCCCTCAGTGCTATCCCCGGAGAGTGTGGGTTATGTAAGAAAACCGCACAACCACCCATACCTCCCAGGAACCATGGTCCCACCCCCAGGGGTGTGGGTTACCTAAAGCAACCCGCTCAATCTTCTACACGTCCCATAGACTCATAGTCCTCTCCCTACAGGGTTTGTGGGCCACCTACAGCAACCCGCACAATCCCCCTACCCTAAACCCACAGTCCTTTCCCCGGAAGAATTTTGGATTACCCACACAAACCTACACTCTTAAAAAAAGGAGTCCAAAGGAAGTCGCAGCTTCCATGACTCTCTTCGCTGCCTCCATGACTCCCTTTGACACTTCACGACTCTCTTAGAGAGTCAATGACTCGTGTGACTCTGTTTTGACTCTTCTCCTTCTCAACGGGAGTCACAGGTCAGCAGCATTTGCCCCAACCGAAAAAAACAGATGCCACCGCCAAATTGTTTAGCAAACTGGGTACTACTCGGTATTCACAAAATGTAATTAAAATTTCACGCAAGATTTAACAACACAAAAAAATGTACGTCCGAATTTGTAATCTTCGCAATTTGCCTGCAAAAAATATAATCGATTTTGAGGAATCAGTCTAAAAGGCAAGTCGGTTAAAGCCCTAGCACACAGTCTCCGGTTAGCCCAGCCCAGAATTTGAGGAAGCCGCCTAAAAGGCAAGTCGGATAAAGTCTGGGCCAACAGTCTCCGACAGTCTGTGGCTGCTCATTACACACCTATTAACCCCCTCCCCCGTAAACGCTGCTTCGCGGCGTCCAGCCGCAACCCAAGCCCTGCTGTTTCCCTATGCACCTCTGGATAGGGAGTCCCTTACCATTTAGTTCAAACCTTTGTCGACAACATTTTTTTTTCAATAATAATTGTGCAAAAAAAGAATTAAAAAGGAAAGGAAAAAAAGTATGCATGAAGTTTCGTCGACATTCGTTTTTCTCAAAAATAATTGTAAACAACAAACAAAAACACGTATGTTTATTTTTGTATTGAACCTGGGTTCGCTCCGTATGAAGCGGGCATCTTTACACATAGCGACACCTGCGAGTACTCGTTTTGAGAATTCGTTTTATACGAGATCCAACAAGTTTCGCGTCGTGCATATCATTCTAAACCGAATCCTGCGTCTGCATTTTACATATTTCTAGAACTGTCGTGGGGTGCGTCTCTGGGAGTGAGTGAAGGTGCAGCAGCTTATTTAAGACTATACTCCGTTTCATACATAGCGTGCAACGCAGTCAAAGCTAGCGCACCGGTTTGAATCGCCGACAGTGTCTACGCTCACCCCATAAAATAGTGATTCCCCTGCAAAAACATTTTTAAAAAAGTCGGAAAATGTGCCTCCTTGGAGCTAGTAACTAATAGTGGCGTTACAATTTCTACAGAGCACAATTTGTTTTTTTAATAAAAAGGAAAAGGTAATTTAAACTACTTTAAATTGTTTTCGTTTTCGTCCGCGCGGCAGCCGCTGCGGGTTTTCCGGTTGTATGGCACTTACTTGTTTTGAAAAGATGGCGTCTTACGTAGCAAGCTCAAGTACCTCTCCTGCTCGGATATTTTCGAAGATTCGTTGTGCGAAGGCCTTGAAAGAGTGCAAGCAGGTGATCACAAACGTGTACGCGAGTACAATAACCTGTTTCCCGAAGAAGTCGGTCGTGAAGTCCTGGAGACGGTCAGTAACGACACCGCAGTGTGCGCCCGAACTGTCGCGAAGTACAAGGCGCAGTGTCTATCTGGCAAGGTGGCGGCCCCGAAGCGAAGACCTTGCGATGTAGAAGTTTTGAGCACGGGGACCGTCAAGCATGCCTAATTCACACACAACGCCATTCGCCTGAAGGTGCACCGAAAGTACCCCGAGAGGGGGATTCCTACCCTTGACAGCTATTTCAAAATAAACTGTACAGGCCACAAGTATTGTCGATTAACGTCCTATTATAAATTTTGGGACAAGGCTGCTATCAGTGCGATTCCTCATTCCACGCTGCACGAAAGATAAATATAACTCGGTGCTGGAGGCAAATAACACTTACAAAGCGGCAGAGCAGATGGTAAAAATGCGGCCTCTCGGCGACCTATAAATAAAAAGCAAGAAGAAAGGAGGAATTTAAATATGCAGTTCGGCAATGCGCACAATGTTGCACAAAAATACGTCTAAAAAAAAAGCTTCGCGCGTTTAGTGGGTTTGAACCACTGCCGCCGAGACGTCGGTAACGCCAGAGCAGCGCCTTCTACCACTCCACTCGTCCACGAAACGCGCGGAGGAACACATTTTTCTTTCTGTATTTTCATGCGCACAATTTCAGTACCTTTGACAGCTTTCCACGCTATCTATGAAAAGGAGTATTTGCAGCCATTTTGAGAACCACACTGCGAGTTGAAGCAACGCCGAAGGCTCTCGTCTCGCAGCGCCGCCTGTTGAATAACCATTCGAAGAGTTTGCACACTGTGAAGGCAAGAACGTTCACACCGAGGAGCTCTCTTTACAACGCCTACACACACACACAAAGCTCACAATTGAAGTGGGGCCACTGAGGTTTTAAGAGCCACAGATCATAGTATCGCAATCCGAAGACGCCGCGTTGTCGTTGATTGTTTTTCACCAGCTAGGTCCTGTAGGGATGAGGCAAAGGCTTGGGGATTCATCGCCGGAAACGTAAAGGAACCAAGCAAACGACGTGAGGCTCGCTGACGCGGTTCGCGGGAGCCGACGACGTCCAAGCCACGACAGGGTATATGTACATAGGTAGCGAAGCTTCCATAGAAGCCCACATGTCGAAAAAATGGCGCCCCATGGGGCTGCTTGAGCGCCATCTATGAGTAGCGGGGACACTTCCGGCGGAACAAAAAATAAACAGGAAATGACCACACTTCCAAAAAAACGTGACGTCACGCGTGCGTGCGGTTTGGCGCGAAAATTAAACAAAAATAATTCCAGAGACTACAGGTAAAATGAACGACATATACACTAAGAAGTCTCAAACATAGCTCCGTGTTTGAGCTTTGTTTGATACTTTTAGTGTGTGTGTCGTTCTTTTTACCTGCAGTCTCGGGTTTTTCTTGGGATTTTTACTCTATACTGGATCGTTTGCGCCGTTATTTGCCCTTGCTCTTAAATTTTGTTCAAAATGTTTCTTTTCTGCAGCCGCCTTTGTTAGTCGACCTGCTATGAGAGTAGTTTCATTTCGTCACACTATCTGTGTCTTTGCACTGTGGTTAAACTCAAGCTGCAGTATTTTGCTCTTTGTTCTTTCAGGATTCATAGCAAATATGTGAGAAACATTTATGCGAATGATGTAATTTCACAAAAAAGAGTGAATCAGATTGCTGGAGTGTGATGCGTATGAAATACACTACAGTAACTCTAATGCAAGTCGCAACGTCGCATTAACAGTCGCGTCTTATTTGCTTTATTCACTTACAATCATTCAATCAGATTACTCACTAGAATCATGCAATCGGTATCCACTATTTTAAAAGTGTCATGGTGGAAGAAAACTAGTAGATATGGTACATAAGGCACATTATAACATAATAAGACAATGTACAATCGGCTGGATGTTGTGACGACATTGACAGTTTATAGGCAGCCACTAATAACTCAGAGGTTTCACAGTGTTCCGAGGACAACTGTGGTCACCACTGTAATACACAAGAAAAAAACTACACTTGTCTACGCAGTCCTTGGGCAAGGTACCATAATGCTGAAAATCTTTTAACTTGCATCTATACTGGTGCTGCTACACTGCAACGCAACGATTGTTTGGTGCACGTCAAGGACGCCAAGTGGAGTAAGCCATCTTGGAGCCCTGTGGAATGGTGCACCTCATAAGCCAGTGTTGCTTCACAGCTTTAAACGCGATATATGTGAATCAGTTAGAAGACTACATTACTCCTCAAGAAACCGAAGAAAATGAAAGGTTCGAATAGAACATGCCTTCACTGCTTTAAAAAGTACTCTGACTAGTGTCACGTACGTAGCCTGTGCACTTGCTGCCTAGCTTTACACTTTGCTGCTGTTTCCAATAGTTCAGCATATTTTTTTCCGCACGAACCAGTGCAGCCTCACTCTGGCAATCAGAAAAAACAAATCATCATAAACACTTTCGTCACATACAGTCAGAGACTTTGGAATCTTCTGGTGAAAAAGGACACAAAGAGTACGTACTACGCTCTCCTTTGAAATTAGGTTGTTGATACATGTCTCGAAGACTTCCTCACAAGCTTCAACAAATAATCTGAAAGAAGCAGAAGGAACTGAGAGGTTTCCAAAGTCGGAGTCGGCAGTGCCTTTTACACTCAAATACAAGAGCACTTGATTTCCTTCAGAAAAACACGCATTTTTTGTCCCCAGCTCACATTTCCGGGATGTTCCTACACAGGAATGAACCTTGAGGTATTTCGATGCCAGCCACCCAGCAAAAATAAACCATGCTGTTCTCTTCTATTGCCGAAGTGTAGTTTGAAGGCTAATCGTCTTCTGTGGTAAGAAAAACTGTGCTTTCTAAGGCAAGAGGACGAGAAGGTGCCAAAAGGCCAGCTGGGAACGTAGCAAGGAGAGACATCATGTCGTCAGCACAGTTTGACTTTTCCGACAGCTTGAATAGGTTGCTAATCAAAAGGTGCCTGAACGCAGCCTGAAATTGACGGGAAGTGGAGTTTGTGTTTGCACCGGATTTTGAACGTATAACAGCAAAAGTGTTTTCAAGGGCGTCTTGGTTCAAATGGCGAGTTAAAGTGTAGGAAAAACCGTAATTAACCCTGAGGTGATTGCTGAGCAGCAGCAGTGACCTAACTGTCAAACAGAAGCCACGAATGCAGTGCGGCTGCCGTCTACACCCGAGCACTTGCAGGCTTTTAAAAACCAGAATGCACTCTTTCAGAAACTCCTCATGGATAGAGCCATCACACATTGCAGAGGCATATGGCGTCTTTGCAAATTTCTGAGAGCTATTTAGGCTGTCAAAAAGACGGTCGATTCTTTCAACGAATCTGCGCTGGGTGAACAGCTGTGGCTGGCAATATGCTGAAAAGTAACAAGGGCATACATTGCAGCTGCGCAGTGATTGCTAAACACTTGAGCTGCTAGCTTCACCAACATCTTTGACGAGAAGGTCAAATTAAAATGCTTCTCGTTCAGCTTTGGCATAGAACGGATCTCAAGTTTACGGTCCTTTTCATAAGCTTCCTTGATGTAGGAACTTTTCACTATGTAATCACCAACTTTGAAGTCGTATTTGAAAAACATGTTTCTGAGGCACTTCAAAAGGTGCGGAGCATCGAAAAGGAAAAAAAGTGGCTTGCCATTGATCTCTACGTAAGGCTTTTCGGCAGTTACGATGCTTGAAAAAAGAGACACGTTCTGGCTCCCTTGATCGCATACAACAGCTACCGGCTCCAGGCCAGCGTCCACAAGGGCGCTGTAGCACTGGAAAAGGAGATCTTTTAGGACATCTGAAGGTGTGCCTTTGTGAGCAAAAAAGTAGCCAAGCGGCTGCTTCCACGGTGTTCCGACTCCTTTTCGCCATGAACATGAGAGCCTTGTTTGCCAGCTTTTTGCCTTGCTGTCCACTATGTTCTTCAAGTCCTTCGAACCTGTCAGACGAGGGGTTGTATGAAAGCTCTTTTTTGATGTGCATTTCATCAAACACTATGCTGCAGGCCCGATCGGCTCGAGAAAAAGAAGCTGCCCGCCTCTTTATCAGCTCAGAAAATGTCAGGGTAAAATCCAACCCTCAGTGGCACACGCTGAAGCCATAGCTGCAGTGACCTTACTGATGGCAGCCTGAGCAGTCGCCTGCAATACTTATAGCCTTTGGGGCTATGAAAGTAGAGGCCTAAAGCCAAGGCTTTGTTGTGGCTGCACCATCTCCGGCCAAACCGGCTCACATTGCTCATTCTAAGCTGGGCTTCAACGAGTGCAGCGACAGCAGGAGACACATGAACGCGGACACTCTCAACGACTTCGGCAACAGTCCTCATCTGACGTTGTCGTTGCAGCCTTCTTTGCAGCCTCTTGTTACGCTCTTGAAGCTGTCGCACCTTGGCTCTCAGGGCGTTCATCTTCTTCTTGTCGATGCTGCGGCTTTTGCCGGGTGCTGCAATTTGACAAATGACCCAGATCAGGTCTCCAAGAAAAACTTGCATTCGCCATCAATTTATTAAATGTGTAATCTATTCACACTCAAGAATACTCCTCAATGATTTGAAGTGTCTTTAAGCAAGAACAGCAAGTATGACAGACTACACATATGCGATTCAAGTTAAGGAAAGCAGCAGTACATCTTTATGTCGGACTAGGCGCTTCATGTTGGCCAGAGACCTGATAGTCCAAAAAGACAAGGGCGCACACAGAAACATGCAAGTCAGAATAGGCATCCAAACTGTGAAATGCATTTTCTTAAAGCTTGACCATACGTTACTTATGCCCATGGCACTGTAACAGTGAAGCGCTCGCACAAAAACAGGCAACTAAAGTTTGGCAGATAGGACAAGGGACCATGACAGGCTCAGCATCACACACATATGACCAGGGCAGCTTTTCGATAACTATAAAAAACACTGTCTTACGTGAGGTTTTGCGGGAAGACTTATGATTCAGTGAAACCGGTTGAGCTGTTTTGATTTGATGGTGTTAACACCTGCGTGTGGAACATTTTTTGTCTTTTTGTGTGCTTGACAATGACAATACCATGAAACACAAAAATGTGGTGAACTTTGAACAAACTTCGATTTGTAGCTGCCAGCTACCCGGTCTTGTGTTATGTGACCTCTTGCGCCATCAGCTGTCAAGATAAAGTTTAGTATCCGCTGGTGTTTTTCGAGCCTTGGCTTTTTATTTTTGCGGTCTGACCTTTTAAAATTTCACAAAAAAAACCTGCAAAAGAAAAAAGTTCGCATCATAGAAAGCACTCACATTTGTGAGAAGGCCCAGCAGCACAGCCAGAGAGAGAGTCTCTAGGCGACGGTGAAGAAACCAAAATCTCCATGTCAGCCACGTCCCCGCTGGACTCTTGAGCAGGAGCAGCATCTTGACGTAGAGCGTAGCTGTGATCAACTGCAAACAAAATAAGAAAGGCTTTTACAAAACTGTAATGTAAGAAAGCAAGTTCAACAGCAGCGGAAAGTTGGGCGAGTTGGTTGTTCATCTTAGCTGGCAGAAACAGTGCCTCTCTGTGTACTTTTACAGCGCCTGTCTGTATACTCCTTGTTTCTTGTCCTTCGTCAAGTTGCGCTGTTTCTACCAGTTAAGAAAGCAAGCTCACAAAAAGAATGGGAATAAAAGGATAGCACAAACAATATTCGGCCACCACTTATTATGGGCCCCTAGTGGACTATTCTCTAGTAAGGTGCACGAGTATGTGTGGTCCAATGAAGCCGCAGAAATCCGCTCTGCAAATTTAATGTGAACTTAGCGAAGGAGAAGAGGTTGAAGTCCTCCCTTATTCCCCTATTTGAACGCATAAAAAGGAAATTCACCTTCGTTCCATGACAGGTTTATTTCAGAAGACTGGTCGTCAGGGTGACCACAGGAACTCCACCAGTCTGAGCGGCCGGAGTACGTGCAGCTCGATGAGGCTGGCGAACTCCTCTCTGCAAATTTAGCGTGAAGTTAGTCATGGAATAGTAGTTGAGTTCCTTCCTATGTGTCTATTCTAACACACGACAAGGAAAATCACCTTGTTCCCACGAAAGTTCCATTTCGGAAGACTGGTCGTCAGGGTGACCACAGAAGCTCCGTGAGTCTGAACTGCCGAAGTATGTGTAGCTCGATGAGGGTGGCGAACTCACCTCTGCAAATTTATGGTGAATTCGCCTATTTTAACACAAAATGTAAATCACTTCCTTTCATGTGCAGCTTTATTTTGGAAGACTGGGTGTCGGCATGGCAAAAGATGCTCTGTGGACCAATATTGACGTTGATTATGTCACCTCAAATAAAACATGTCATTATAAACGGGCCTGAAATGAACTTCTAGCAGTACCTCTGACCATGTTCTACCAGCTTTTTCCAGCTAATCTCACCTAGTTCTATTGCAAAATGCTCAGGTCATGAAGACCATGAGGTAATGCAGTGGTGCTGGCAGTTGCTGCCACTTTATGTTAGTTACAGTGAAAAAGCTCACCATGCACAACTGCTGAACCTGGAGAGCTTTTGCTGGAAATGTCGCCATGTGTCGTCTCTGCAAATATTATAAAAATGTTATGAGCCCACAGAAGCAATATTTCAGCCCCATGTGGTAACTATTTTTCTAAGAGCGGGTTAACCATGCTTAGTCACAAAGTGCACGGAAGGTTTATTGGTCTGCTTACCTTTTGTGGGAAGCACACTTGGCAACGCATTGTGACGGAGGTGTCCAGGCCGCAGGAAAGCTGACTCCTCGAAATGTAAGGAGCAAACTACCCTGTCTCGTAGCTGCCATGGAGTCTTCCCTTGTAGACTTCGGTTGTTGCAGAACCGAACCCAGGCTTCGCGCCTGCAGATAAGGCATGGTGCTATGTGGGTGCCGTGAATACTTACGAAAAGAAAATGTAGCCAAAATGTCCACAAACCAAAGCAAATCAGAGCAAGGACATTAACAAATGCATGACATCAACGCTCTGTGTACATCATGAAGAGTAAAAACACGAGTCTTACGCACAGATGCCCTACTATATATCTGTGTTGTACCACTGATAACCACGCCGATGATCACGACACATAGGCTCCTCAGAGCCAGGCCGGTACAGGTAAATTTGAATATCGTGGGCACTTTTATAATGACGGCACACAACGCTGCGAAGTCAGAGTGATTTCGAAGTTAAAACATTCCTAGTATAACATATTACGCCTTCAGGTGTAGTTTCTTGTGCACATCCAGACAACCCTAATAGTTTTAGGTAAAACTAACAAGAGTTAAGAGAAGACCGAACAAGGGGGCATGACATCACACAGCAGGCATGTTACTGACAGTAGTGAAGTCTCACCTTCGAGAGTCGAGGGGAAACCGGTGCAGCGAGATGCCAGCCGTGCGGGTGTCGCTTTCACACACTTCCACGGAGCACCGTTTCTTTGCGTATCGCGCTGTGCTCATCGTCGCAAAGGACGTTGAGCCCCTTGGACGCAGTAGCGTCCAAGGTCCAAGCGCACGACTGCCGAGTTCCCGCGCAAGTAACTGGGCTAATCACGCCCGAGCAAACAACAAAACTTCCCAAACGGTGTTAACTGCCGCTAAAACAATTAAAAGCGAAGAGCACGTGGAGGCCCAAACACAAGCAAGCAGACGGACGTCAGCAGCCTGTCTTTCCGCGCGCCACGAGGTCTACAAAGAACTGCAAATATCGCTATTGCTAGCCGGCCTTTTTGCTAGTGGCGTACAGAGGACGCTAATAAGAAGTATGCATAATATTAGCAAAAACAAAGACAGTTTTGAATTTTGTAGCGCGCCAAATATGATTGATAATATCTAATAATTATATTTAGCTTGTTTAAAAATACAAATGATTATACTTCTAGTCACAAACTAATTAATTTTAATAATGTTTGTCCCCACCTCTCCTAGTCGCGCTTCAATCGCATCCTTCACGTGACCCTCCAGGTCGATGTCGCTGGCGATTTGTTTTGAACCGCTTTTTGCCCGAAGCTTCGCTACCCATGTACCAACGTTACTAGAACTCTCAGTTGGGAAACTCACCATTGAAACCTGGGCCGCTGGCGTCCACCGAGACCGAGCTAAATGCGACAACAGCGCCACTCTGTATCATTTGTCTTAACTGTGGTCGCCTTGAGCTTTTAGAAAGCATATTTTTGCGTAAAAACTAACGGAAAAAAACTCTTTTTGTAGTAATATTTATTGGAGTTTAATACAAAATGCGGGGCGCGTGTTGTTTTCTAAAATCTTTAGTTCGCAAGGTTTTGCAGTATAATTAATTTTGTTTTTATACAACCCTGCCTCAGCGGGGATTTCAGGTAGCGCGTCCTGAGTTAGGTGCATATTAACCACGGTAGTAAACCGCGGCGTGTCCGCTTGGGAGTCGGGGGCGGTACCTCGAAGCCCCTTCTACAATATCTGTTCTGGCCTCAAAATTGGCCGATTACAACGAAAATGGAAGTCACGTGCAGTTCCTGGACTGACCGCTGCGGGAGAAGTGGCGGCTTTGGGATCGCCATTAGCTCGGTTCTCGTGGACGGATCGGTGCCACTTTTTCAGAGCAGTCTCTATGGCAGTTTCCCAACTGAGTGGTTCTAGTAACGGTGCCATGTGCATATACTTTGGCCACGATCTGAGCAGCCCTGGTTGCAGCCCTGCTCCCGAGAAATCTGGGTATTCTTTCCGGCGGGCACACAATACTTAGACAGCATGGTTGGCGCTGATATGGATTGCAGGAGGTGGATAACAGGACAACCAGTGCCCAGAAAATAGGTTGAGCACGACACAGAGCACGCACAGAAAACGATTGTCGCCGCCATGTTGAAATAAAACTAAGATGAGCCAGGCCAAGCTTGAGTTTAGTACACAACCAACATACTTCATTACAAAGAATTAGATAAATGTTAAAACAAAATGTTTTACGTTTAAACGTTATAATGTATGTCGACTAAAACAGGAACATTCACGTTGCGTCAAATGAGTTTCGTCGTAACCACTGTCGTCGGAACCAGCGAACGTCGCCGCATCGCCATCGCCATCGTAACCAAAAAGAAAAAAAAAGCAAGCTGCAAACTTTCGGGCGGATACCATAGAGTAATCTACACAAGGTAAAGAGCGGACACTTCCATAGGCCCCAGCGGCCCATTTAGCTGGCAGGGAGCGCACCCAGCGGCCGTCGTAGTCCCCAACTGAATGAATGGAGTCATAATAAAAACAACTTTCCGGAAGAATAGATATCTAGTTTGGCGTAGTGTGTTGTGCGGTAGCCAGCGCCATCTGGTTTGCCGCGAGTTATATTTTTCCTACTATTCCCGCCTGCCAAATTTCAGCTGTAATTACTTCACACGTATGTGTGAATCCTAATGTGGACAACTCATGGACAATACTAAATACAGTTAACACTGACTTTACAAGCCAGGAACCCATGTAGGTTTGTGCTGCCCAGAAGAACACCACCAGGGAGTAATCAACAAAGTTTATTTTTGGCAACAAAAAATATGATGGGCAGTTTGTGCCTCGTATATAATTACAAAAACAACAAAACACGAGCACCGTGTATCGAGGATTCACAAACAGTACATCCTACAGAAAAAGACAAGCATATTATGGCATGCATGAAAATCTTATCAAAGAACTGGAATTACAACTGCTATTGGATTGAAAGCCTGTTTTGTATTCTCAAGCAAGTTCCATGGAAGGCGCACACAAATATCTAACATATGCAGCATCAGCAACAAATACTGAAAAAAACTGGCCATGCAGTATCAAAGCTCGTTGATCTAATGCAATTTGTATGCAAATGAAATGTTCAGCAGAAGAATTCTGATATGCACGATGACCACAATGTGAAAAAATAGACAAGTAAATGCCTAAACGAGATTGCCACTAGTATAGACCTACTTAGTTTGTGACATAGTCATTAAATAACCCTAACACAGCCTGCACTGCACAATTAAACATACCTTGCTCCTGCCAATTTAAGTAACAATATTGACCAAAATAACAAGAACTGAAAGCCAACCGACGGAGCTAATGCAGGTTTTATGTTGATGTCACGCTTTACATGTCACATTTAACATGTAAGTTTTAACATGACCACTACCATAAAAAGCACACATGAAATGGCTGACAAAAGACTGCTACAAGCAGACTGGTGCCCGATGTACCTGCGACCCACTCATCACAAATGATTCCACCAAGGCTTGGCATGCAATCTGCACTGCCTAATTAAGTACATCTTACAGGGTGTCTACCAAATGACTTCTTCCAAAGTCCATGATTTTTCCAGGTTTTCCTTGACTATTTCGATAAAATTCCCTGGCTGTTCCTTCCTTCGAAGGATGACATTTTGGGCAATGCTATTCAGCAGAGCCGTGGCGACACCTGATCGCCGGGCTTCGTTACGCAACACCGTGCCACTTTCACTGGCCACTTTCCCTGATTTAGCTAACCTTTTGTCAGTTTCCCTGATAATTTCCTGACTTTCCTAGGTGATCCGAAATTCCCTGAGAATTTCAGGCTTGCCAGGTTGGTAGACACGCTGATCTCAATCTCCTTCAGGCTTCACATATGTGTAAAGCAGAAACAATGTCCAAAAGAAAAGGAAGTTGCATCCAAGATGAGTGACCTAAGAGAGTATTAACAAAGATCAAAATGGGAACTTACACATTCCACATGACCATAATAGGAAATAACAGACATGACCATCTAAAAAAGCAGTTACTACAACAGACCAGTAGAGGAGTAGAGTGCAACCTGCTTGCCGCAAATTATCCCAACAAATGGCTAGTGTGCAGTCTGCACGGCCCAATGAAATCCCAATAAAATTAATTTTACTCTTGCAGATATCTTATGAAATGCAACATAAAGGCTCAAACGCATCACCAGAATGAAGTTCTACCCACTGAACTTTTCAAGCTGTACACCAGAGACGCGAGAATGAAAGCGAACTTTATCCAAGTTTCTATTTACGAAACGGACATGCCAGCACAATCGAATCCTGCAAAACATTTTTAGAAACCGTGCACGACATTCTGGAGTGCAAAAATAAAATCACCAACAGCCTGTCGTCTCGTGGAACTCGGAAGAACTGGCTTCTGGCTTCTTGTGCGTTTTATTACTGTTTCCGCACCAGGCTACGCAACAGTAGCTGCCGTAGCCAAACATCCTGGCGGCATCAGCTGGGAAACGAAAAGAGCACAAGTCAATTTGAGATTACGCGAATTTAGTGCCTTCATTTCATAGCAATTTGGAAACCAAAATTGTTGAAGCGACAATAAAGAGTGGTGATAAAGAAAAGCCTTCACATTACTGTCACACCCCATTTCTTTGTATTTTCCTCGTGAGCGCGCTTTGCTTAGGATGGCCTCGCCCTAAGCAAAGCGCGCATGAAGGCTACCTGTACCCTGCTTCATACCTGGCGCCAGGTACAACGCTGTCAAAGCTGCTGGCGCGAAAGCCGGGCGCTGGCTTTCACGCCTGGCTTTCGCCAGGCGCGAAAGCCTTGACATTGACAGCGATGCATTGACAGCGATGCACATGAGGTATGAAATTGATTATGCCTTGAGTGCCTTGACTGGCGCTCTCGCTGCACAAGCACGTGCAACTGCCGAGGCTTCATCCAGAGCATGTAGCTCGCGCTTTAGCCCGTGCGTCCAACTATGGTCCAAAGCAAGCAAAATACGGTGTCAGTAAAACGACTCACCTTTCTAACAACGGAAGAATGACGAGAAGCCCGCACGAGCCATTCAGGCGCAGCCCCACCGACCTTTCGCGCGACGTGACCGGAAAGCCACCGTCCGCCGAGTCGACGGCCCCAAAGCCATCCACTGAGCCGCAGCCAAAGCCGCAGCTGTTCAAACTGTTTTTAAAAGTATTTGGAGCTGCTATTAATTTTGAAATGTTAGGTTATAAAGTAGAGTTATTTATCAAGGGTGAAAATATGATAAATGTTTAAATTAGGTGTGTGACTGCAGTGCCACTGAACGGTCGTCGTAGTCCCTAGATCCTGGGCCGCGAATCGGCTCGAGTGGCCACTCTTTTCGTTTACTGTGTTACTCTATGCGGATACAGCCCTTTAGGCTTTCGAAAGAACATCGCAGAACGTTCTTCGAAAAACAAAAAGTGTCCCAGGTGCCGGCGTGCCCATGGAACCAGCTGTGGGTTTAAGTCTACTCGGTGAGTACTCGCCCATTCGTTTTACTTTTTCAGTGCTTTCTTCTCGGAGCGTTTGTGACGTGTCCTTGTGTGTGTGTGTGTGTAGCAGGAAGCGTGAAGACGAACGTGTGCGGCTCCTTGTCGCACACGTGCTTTGTGCATTGGATAACCTTTGAGTTTTTCCCAAGGAAGTCCCGGAACCGACTTGTCACTGAGCGACTAGTCAGATTGCGGGAAAGCACACAGAGGTGAAGGTCCCACCGAAGCCGGAGGGGGGGGGGGGACGGGACTTCGTAAGTGTATCGGAGAGCTTTATCTCGTGGATCATGGGCAAGACAAGTTCTTCAAATCGGGTGGCGGCTTGGTACCACCTAACTAGGTGGTGTGTTTCGCGGAACCCATGACTGCTAAAGGTACCCATTACGTGCTAGCGCTCGTATTTGCACCTGGATTGCTTTCCTGTGGGTGTTCGAATTCAAGTTCGATGCTTGCGAAGAGTATAATGAGTTCTTTTTTGACTAGGGCACGGACATTATTTTGACTAGGGCACGGAGCACGGACTGCAGTTTATTGTGAAGGTTAGTGGGAAAAAAACGCGCATTGAGTAGTTACAAAAAATATATATATATATATATATATAATGTAGTGTCGAGTACCGTCCAACCCCACTCTTGCAGGACGTTCACGTGCCGTGCAATGGCACTCCACTCACGCCTTCAAGTGCCGTCCGAATGTCTTGCGTAAAGCGAATTCGCAACTTTCACGACCTATGAGGGGCGCGCTGGCGCCTATCAAAATGGCTGTCATCTGGATGATTGTCGTAGAACAGCAGTAGGAGGCGGGGTCTGCGACGCGCAAGTAATTCTAGCTTTGCTCAATACGAGCAGTATTAGAGTCTTACTTTATTTTTTCACATCAAGAAGGTGTAGGCAAGCACCTTTATTGTGAAGCCGATCATCCAGGAGCTAGTGACCGCGATTCTCACACCGCGGTACTACCATCGCTGAAAGTTGCGAATTGTCAAAACAAGTTTTTCGAAGTTGTAGCGTAGCTCAGTGGAAATTGTAGCGTAGCTCGCCTCATAGGCAGCGGACCCGGGTTCGATCCACAGTGTGGGCTTACTTTTTTAAATCTTTTTCTCGAACATTTTTTTTCGTCGAGGCATTTGGCGATATTTACATCTCTTTTTTATCATTAACACTGGAAACAAAATAAAAAGGGATGTTGTCGACAAAACTTTGCTTAACAAAATGGTATGGGCATCCCTCTGCGGAGGTACATGGGGGTCAGCGGGGCTTGGCATGGGACAGAGCGGCTGGACGCTGCGAAGCGGCATGTGCAACGGGGCCAAGTAGGTTAATAGTTTTGTAATTGGCAGCCGCATACTCTCGCCGCGAGGCGGCATGAATGCAGGCGGGGGGTTGGTTAACGAGCTCCCCAGGGATACACGTGCTGTTCGACTTTCTTTCGGACGGCACTTGTAGGCACGGATGGAGTGCCGTCGGACGGCACTGTAGACAGCCAAAAAACAACAGAAAACGAGGTATTTCGAACAACTTTCTTGAAAAAATCATGAACTGATTTTTCAACTACTTCCTCCTCAGCTTTCCTTCTCAGTACATAAGCAAAGTGAGAAATCATGTGGTCGTGTTTCACTGAAAGCCAGAAGATCTGCCAGCAGTCTGAGAGCCGTCATGGACAAAGCCCTACGTAAAATTCTCACTTCACATTTTCGCAAGCGCCGACAACCATGAAGGGAGCGACGAGACAAGCGCTGGCGACCCTTTTTGCTATCGTTCAACCGCACTACGAGGCACACTGCATGAAAGCGACAGGAGCAAGCGATCATTGCGGTGAGCGACGTTTTCTAGTAATTCAAGAACCGAGCAGCGTTACAAGCGACAGTGAGAAATCTCCGTCCATGTCACCGATGTTTGGCTCGTTGCTCGCTAAATCGCTTACATGCAGTCCAGCCTTAATTGTCTGAAAGCGAGAGACACGTGCCGCGAGTGAGTGAAGTGCTGCAACTCACTTCCAAGTGCCTCTCATTTGAGGACTACACTGCCATTTGCTTCCAAGTGCTGCACGAGCCTCCTTCTCAGGCGTTTTGATGCCACTTACGAAACTAGCACAAACTCATCAAGGGATTTTAGGCGTGGTTAGACATCCGGTGTATTTGCCGCACCATTCTTTTCGGTGCCTCGACAGTCCACAGTCGCTTCACAGTCGCAAGTTGGGACACCATGACGACAGCGGCACTTGTGCCTGCTTGTCTTTTCCCCAGAGGTTTGAAAACCAACTACAGACTTTCGACAGCATGACACTTTCGGTTTCGTTACATCATTGTTGCTT
>JAZHYW010037340.1:0-15167 GCA_037355805.1 Ixodes ricinus
CCTAAGACAATAAGGTTCGCAAATAAACCGTACTCTGCAGGGCAAAGAAGAAGAAACTCAGTGGCCTGTTCATCATGCTGCCACCAAGCCCACTGAAGACGAACGGCCGCAGCGGTGGTCTTGAAGTATCAGTGCCGGAAGTTGGTGTCGTCAGTGTCGTTTCGAAGGATCCAATCAGATGATCGGGCGAAGGCACGTGGTCACAGCGATCAGCACATGGCGGACAGTCCGTGACGGGGCACGAGGATTCTGCGGTGTCAGCGTGAATCTCGGGGAAAGTGAACAGCGTGGAAGCTGCAATGCCACTGGACTCGGCAAGCACTGACGACTGGACGATCTGCAGGGCAAAGAAGAAGAAACTCAGTGGCCTGTTCATCATGCTGCCACCAAGCCCACTGAAGACGAACGGCCGCAGCGGTGGTCTTGAAGTATCAGTGCCGGAAGTTGGTGTCGTCAGTGTCGTTTCGAAGGATCCAATCAGATGATCGGGCGAAGGCACGTGGTCACAGCGATCAGCACATGGCGGACAGTCCGTGACGGGGCACGAGGATTCTGCGGTGTCAGCGTGAATCTCGGGGAAAGTGAACAGCGTGGAAGCTGCAATGCCACTGGACTCGGCAAGCACTGACGACTGGACGATCTGCAGGGCAAAGAAGAAGAAACTCAGTGGCCTGTTCATCATGCTGCCACCAAGCCCACTTCGTGGCAGCATGATGGGTGAATAGATAGACTGATATGGAAAACCCACTATTTTAGGAAATCGAAGGTTCAGAAGTCTTAGCAGCAAGATACGGCATGGCCTGGCATTGCGTGCTCGGAGCGCGTAGTTGCCCCTCGAGCAGAGAAGCTAGATCCTCCATTGAGCTTAGTGACCTAAATTAAGTTCCCCTAACGTCTCCAGTTTTATGCACAATATTGCCATTCTAAACGTTAGATCAGGCGTCGCGACCTTTTCCCCAAATACCTAATGTATTTAACCAGTTTCGGTCAAAAGTAACGAGTAACGCAGTAACGTCATTTGATAGCCGATACCGCAAAAGTAACGAAAATACTTTAATCGTTAGTCGTCTGTGAATACTAACGTGTACGTTACTGCGTTAGCGAAAATGTAACGCGTTACCAGTAACGTCGTTACTAGTAACGCGTTACCTCCAACACTGCATTTTACTTCGAAAGAGCACAAGTGGCCATCAAAATGTAACACTAGGGTTATCACTCCGAATGAGCACTTTCCATTGCTAGAGTAGTTTTGATGGCAGTCCTTGCATATTGAGAAACAAAGAGCAAAGAGAACTGACTTATTCTCAATAAAAGTGTCGTGGAGTGTACATTGTAAATTTTCAATCGTAGTATCGCATTTTCGGGTGTTCATGCTTCAGCCTCACATGCCCACATTGGTCTCGAAATAGCCGGTCTCTAAATACGGATCCAAGTTCTCCATCCCTTCAATTAAACATCTAAACACGAGCGAATGAATATATATACAATTATTGACAAGTTTACCTTTTCATGCCAAAAACATTACTTGGAATGCTGCAGACATAAAAAACTTGAAGTGATTTTAGAACACGCAGAATAACAGACATCTGGTCAATTAACCTTTTCTCCTAAACGTGTTATTGTTTTTAGATGGTGCTCGTGAGAAACATTCGGTATTTACAGCACTACTTTAAGTCGAACGACTGAGGGCAGTTACGATTCGGAAGAAGGCGCAGGTGCATTTCGAATTTCGTACTCTAGAGGAAGGTGAAACCGGATTTCCAATATTTGCGCCCGTTTTTTCTTCTCGCAGTTTCGAGGCCAGTGGTGTACACCATGATAGCTCGCGTCGGCTTTGGTTTGAAAAGACGAGCGATCTGTCAGGAATAAGCGCTATGCTCCACCGCTAAGCGCAGCTATACTCGCCCTCGCGACAGAGGACGGTCTACATTTATTATGGCGCACGTGGCGCCGAAGAAAATAAATCATTCTTGAGTCGTGGCTCTTGGGCGAGGCCGGGAATCGAAGGAGTTAAACAGTGGATATCAATTGTCTGGAGAAAAGCCAGCTACTGACAGCGGGTGGAACGTAGCCTATCATGATCAGGCTTCGTGACTGGGCGTTGTGATCGGCTAATACAGCAACCTCGTTGCTTAAGGAGCAATATTGAGACGTTCACCATGCCCTGCGTTTCTTACGCTCTCAGTGAGTATGTACTCTCACAAGTCCGTGAGGGCACACGGCGAGAAATCGAAGGAGAGGAGGCAAATAGAGCGAGAGAAGGACGTAGAGCTCTGACCAGAATGATTAGTGGGAAAACGCAGAGGCTTTTATTTCTACTCAGTGTTCGAACGAGAGCAGAACGCGAGTGTTTCATTGTCCCGCGAGCAGGTACTCTATATCTGCGACCTATGAGTATCTGTGTGCGCTGCACTACGCCGCGTTCGTATATGATCGACGTCGGAGTATAAAGGCTCGTTCACGCAGTTCCATCGACCGCGTTGCATCGTGCAGCACAGCGCCTTCCCATTGGCTCATCGTAAGTGTCGCCATAACAACAGCTCGACGCAAGCAGTCTTAACGAGGCGCGATGTGGTTGCAGTCGCACTATAACGCAACTGTGTGAACGAGCCTTTACAGAGCCTTAGGAGTGCGTAGAGACATATATCCTCCTATATGCTGACAAAAACCTGGCAGATCGCCACGAGAAGCGGCCGCCGAAATGGAAAAGGTGGAGCGGCACACAACGAATGCGAAAAGAGCCACGTGACTGGCGCCCCGCTACGGCGAGACGCAGAAACACACTTCACGCAAGCGAACAAGTGTGTTTCAGGTCCTCGCCACTGCAAAAGCTGTGCGCTGAATACCAGACGCCCTGAGAAATGCTCTGTGGTACAAGATCCTCGCGCTCCAAATATGCGACCGGGCACTCTATGGCTCCGTCGTCGAACTGCCAGGCTTTGTGAGTACAGAGGACGCTATGGTAGAGAAAGCGGCTTTGCCTCTAGGCACTAATCAATCCACTCGGAGCTCGGCGTTCTGGCGTCT
The DNA here is from genome assembly GCA_037355805.1 of Ixodes ricinus. Classification (NCBI taxonomy): domain Eukaryota; kingdom Metazoa; phylum Arthropoda; class Arachnida; order Ixodida; family Ixodidae; genus Ixodes; species Ixodes ricinus. The sequence continues at coordinate 3,028 of JAZHYW010037340.1, forward strand.
CCGCGCGCTCTCGTCTCGTCTTCTCTCTGAATTTCTCGCCGTATACTACGCCGCGAGTCACTCGAACCCCCAATCACTGGTTTTCCTCGAGACAAGTCAACCAATGAGAAGAGCGGTCAGTACCACGTTGCGCTAAGTCCGTACACTCTAAGAAATGCTTGTGCGTCTATTAACCGCAAAACACTCACACAGCCACTCACTGCGATCTAAGAAATCAGCTCAGCAAATGATGAGGTGGAACATCTGTTTAGACTTCAAAATGAAGTCTGCGCCGTGGCATAACGCAATGCAAAGCGTCATTCTTGCATTGAGTAAGGACACAGCGCCGACTTAATTGTAAGGTCTAAACAGATGTTCCGCCATCATCATTTGCTGGGCTGATGTCTTAGACCGCAATGAGTGGCTCCTTGAGTGTTTTGCGGGTAAGTAGACGCGCAGGATTTTCCTAGGGTGTAGTCTCGGAGGAAAATGAGCATCCACCCGTTTTCAGCGTGACCGTCGAGAGATAACACCGATCGCCCTTCTCATCGGTTGAGCCGATTAAAATAAGACCAACGATTCGTATTCAGAGTGTATGGCTGTGCAGTATTCTGCCACGCATTTCGAGCTTGACAGCAGTTTAACTCCGACAGCAGCCGACGCCCGATACAGCCATGGAGCGGAGCCGAAAGTGACACGTCACGGCGCTTATCGCCTTTGTGAGTCTGCCATCACTGACTAACCCAATCAGGCACGCTGAATGCACCGTGATCCTGCGCTTTCTTCTTCTGCGCGTGATCGATTTAGCCTTCCTGGCCTTCTGCGCGCTGCCATCTTTGTCTGCTTGGATGTGTAACACCATCTGAGCATGCGCTGTAGCTCTGTTGCGCGGGATATCAGACGCTGCGCAAGCTTGCCTCAGCTCAGTGACTCGGCTTTTTTTTTGTCCAGATGATAAGCGATGGAAAGGTCCCACTTTGCGCTTTTGCTAACTCACCCACACGGCGACGGGCATTCCAGATCCTAATGGACTCCCCTTTCGAGTTCGCTCGATTGAGGTGCACTGCGCTCCAGTCATGCCGAGCCGCGCGGCCGATGCGGCATTGGCGGGTCCAAGGAAGCGCAAGCGCGGGGGTCAGAGAACACACCCTGCTGCCGTCTTCTGGCCTCCGAGCCTCTCGTTTGTCTCGCTCTGGATTCGATTTGCTCCTCACTCGCTCGGCCCTTGCTATACGCGCAAGCCCTGCTGAATCTATTCTGTCGGTCGAGCGAAGGCGCTGATTCGCGCTCTCTGAGGGCCGACAGACCGGAGCTGTGGCCGCGGCCGGTCGAACACTTTATTGGAAGCGGGCGGAGTAAACCTTGCCTCCTTTGGTGACTCTGCGGTTCGTCGGGCGACGGGACCACGACCAACCTAACCGAGTGGACGGCAACGGGGTTGCATTACTTTCTCGTGCGCGGTTCTGCATCTGTATTTGTGTGTGTGCCAGCGTATGTGCGTTTGCTTTTTGAATGCGTGCGTGCGTGCATGCGTGTGTGCGTATCTGAGTGTCTGTCTGTGCGTATGTATGTGGTTAGTGTATATTCTCCGGCGGCGCCGGCGGCGGAGTGTGTGTGTGTGTCCCTATGCCTGATAAGAACGGTAAAGACTCCCCGCCCCCCCTCCCCCCCCTTTAAAGCCGGATTGTTTTATAACTTTTCGGGTTCATTTCTAGGTTTGTGAAGCATGGCGTCTCGAGCAGTAATTCTCAAGCATATAACCTTTATAATATTCCAGATAAAAATAAGGCTATACGGTGCCATTCAATTTTATTAAGAAGGTAACGCCTGAAGGGTATAACCATTCACTTAATATACAGATTTATGACATGAGCAAGCGGTGCTCGATCAAGTAAACAAAGAGTTTCCGGAGCGACTGAAGTTTGAAGCTACCAAGTATGCAAGATGAGACAAAAATTAAAATCAGCACGAGGCTAATCGGTTAAGAGAGGACCGCTACCCCGCGTAAAGCAACGTGGCCATACGTTCACATAGAAAATTATATCACGCTCACAAAAACCGCATAAACGCCCATGACCGCAGCGATTACTGCCGACGTTCGAACGGAATCACCGCAATCCTCAACGACGAATTGAAGATATAAATCGACCAAACCTGGAAAGTTTTGTCCGGGCTTCTTCAATCCATGTTCAATGTAGTAACGTATACAGCCAATTCAAACCGTTGGTTCAGGGCTCTAAGGAACAACGAGACACATTCCAAACAAGTAGTGAACTGGACACATCTTCGTGAATATTGTCGATTTCAATTTCGTAATGCAGTTTATAGTATAGTGCGGAGATATGCCCGAAAGGTTACAGAGCTACGTAGCTCAAGCTAAGACCGATAATATTCCACCTCATTCGCCGCTTAGACCCAATGGCACCCTACACACGAGGCTATCACACTGTTCTGTTATTAAGCGCTATAATTACTGACGGCTCAAGAAACGCAGAGCGTGTCCCGCGCACCTTCTGGTCTCAGTCGATAAGATTGCAGCCGATAAGAATGCAGAACGGAAGTTGATCATATGGCAGTTACGTTTTCCTTGAAATCGATGATTAGCGGTTTCCACGAACGGAGGGGTCAAGGAGAAATTCCTCATTTCACGGACCAAGATGGCAACAATACGGGGAGCTTGGCGCTATACTTTCCCAGGATACAGTGACTTCATACCCAGATCTTCCGGCCGCCAAGCGCTTGTCGATCGTGTGGGAAGCGTGCGCAATAGACCTAAAAAAAAATTGGGTTGTGGGGATATTTATACAGCGTGTAGTTGGTCAGCCACTTTAAAGTTGTGACGAGTCACTCGCTGTAGATGAGCAACTTAGCCAGTGCGGTACAACCGCTAGCCTGGGGTCTTTAACGTGCACCACGCCGTAGTGATACACGACCGCACGCCGGTGACGATGCTCATCCAGCAATAGACCTATTGCTATATTACCCAAGCATCAAGGAGAATGCAGGGATTGGTGTTCCACGCGCCGCACGTGCTGGCTTCAACAGTGCTAACATTTCTAAAGCATAATGCCTCTATACTTGTTTCATACTTAGCGTGCAACGCTGTCAAAGCTACCGGCGCGAGCGCGTGGCTTTATCTATGGTTTTGTTTGCGCGAGAACGCGTGCAAATGATCAACGAGATCAAGTCCCATGCTCGCGCCAAAAGCTTCGACAGCGTTGCACACTAAGTACGAAACGAGTATAAAGAAATTGCATCTTGCACGCGCGTTCGTCAACGCTTTATTTTGGGTATTTACTTCGACTAGTATGCGGGGAAGGCGTGCGCGTGTGGCGCGTGGAACACCAATCCCTGCGTTCTCCTTCATGGTTGGGTAATATAGCAATAGGTCTATTGCAAGCTATACTTCGTTTCACACTTAGGGTGCAACGCTGTCAGATGCTACTGGCGCGAGCGCGTGGCTTCATTTATGGTTCTTGTTTGCGCGAACACGCGTGCAAATGATCAACGACGCTCAAGCCCGATGGTCGCGCCAGTAGCTTTGCCAGCGTTGCACGACCTAAGCATGAAACAGAGTATAGTCAGGTATAGACAACTGCAAGCATGGCGTCCCGACTGATGCCCCATGGGTGCAGGCACGTGCAGGGTGCGCGTGAGCATAGCTTTGGCATGCTTGCGATTGCGCTGGTTTGCCCGCACGAGCAGTGACATGGCGGCGCCAGTGGCTACAGGTACAGTGGCCTTGTTTGCAATCGTTTATACACTTTTTCCGCAAGGCTGCAGCCATCTTGAATGTCGTCACTCCTGGTATGCGTTAAAACATCGTTTTGACCTCTCCACGCCATTGGAAGGTATTCACGAAAAATGCGTGATTGTCAAACATTCCATGTTTCGCCTAACCTATATATTCTCGCATATTCCAGGTTTAAATGTCTTATTATTTGTTTCGTCACGCCTAGCAGATACGGAACCCACATGACTGAGAACGAAAGGAAACGAAAAAGTCTCGTATTCCCTGGCACTGACACCAGTAGTGACCTTTTTTTTCTGGCCTTTTTTGAAAATAACGAGAGTGCGCGTGCATAACTTTGATAGGTTCTGAAGATGCGCGAGAGCGGAGATTCCGAAAACTCTGGATAGAACGTCAAGCTCCGGGAAGGGAGAGGGCTTCAGCGATCTTTAAAATTATTTTATTCAGCCTCCGGGCACCAAGTCGAAGCATAATATCAATATGCGTGAGTCCAAATGAAGACTACTTAAGGGTGCTTTTTGTTGTTGTTTTTCTTAAATACGGTGCCGATTCAGTTTCCCTTTTAAGCTCTTAGTGGCCGGGCAATATCGGCTCGGCAGAATTGCATCGCGGGACCTTCTCGACCCCGAGCCAGCCGCATGCAGGCACTTTTGCCACTGACCCGCGGCAAATCGAAACTCGGCTCTGTCGCCATGGGCCTCTCGACAGCTCCGTTGTTTGCGAGGCTGACAAGCAGCCGGGCCCGGTTCTGTCCTCGGCTACAGTGCGGACACTTCCGGCGTGGCTTTATTTAAAGCCCGCGACCTCCGATCGGTTTTGTTTGGAGAAGAGACGCTGCTGCTGCTGCTGTCCCATTTTCCCGCACCTCGTTCTCCCGCCGACTGGATCGCACATCCCCTGGCGCCCGGCCCGTGCCGTTATTTGGGGCTATATGTTTTAATACCAGGTGCGTGGGGGCGCGGGAGAGTCCCATCGCTTCATCGGGTCGCCAGTTTGTTTTTATGCGGTATAGTTGGTTGCATCTCGCTTGTTCGCAGGGGCTCGACTTCAGACGCCCCTTAAAGGGCACACTGGACCGGCTCATGGCACGAGCCAGGTGGGAATGCGGTGAAAAGCAATGGTCACGCTACGAAGACATGATACAAGAGACAGGTCTGCGGACACTCTCTAAGGCGTTCCTTGTCATACCATTCTGCAGACGTGTTCGAAGCCATGTTGGAAGCGCTTCGAACATGTTCAAGGCCTATCCGTAGATGATATCATGTCGTCAGTGAACACGGTGTATTTTTATGGTGTACGTGCCTGCGGCTTAAAGCGGCCATGAACATTTTTTCAACTTTCACCTTCTTAGGCCCGCTTCAGATGGAGCAATTTCACCCAGCCACTTGACGTCGCAACACCAGCAACACGGGTCGTCCGCGTTCACACGCAGCAACCGAATTGCTACGACTTGCTATCATCATCATTCACTTTGAATTTTCTTATACTATTTAGACGCCCAGCTACGCGCTAAAAACGTATTTCATATCTTTGATTGGCGTTGAGAATACAAACTCATCTTTCCGAAAAGGTTTATTTAAAAAAACGATCGATTTCAAAACAGAACCAAGTCATTAGCTGTCATCATCACAACCACGGGGGTGTCACGTGAAAACATCGCGTCCCTGATTGCTGCTGCCGCTTCAAACGGCTCGAGTTGCACGTCCGTTTCGAGCCGGACTCGATCTCAGCAATTCGTGTCGATCTAGGGAAAGCTAGGGAGCCACCCGCCAGCCACCTCAAAATTGCTGAAAAGGTGCCCCGTCTGAAGCCGGCCTTAGCTTTCCTCCTTAACTCACGAAATCGCGCAGCGTACCAAACAGTTCCAGAAAAGGGAAAGGGAGGAATTCTCCCTGCTCGAACCCTTGTTTGTGTACCCGGACATTTCCGTCCTACCTCTAGAAGATTAGCCCCTTATTGGAAAGACCAGTTCAAACTGCAATCCATTTTCAAACTTGGTTATTGCTCCAGTTTGACCAGTTTTATAATGGTCGAACTGGTCGAAGTGGTTGGAACTAGTCACACTGGTTAACTTTATGGCGGTTGAACTGGTCATACTGGTTGCCTGGTCATGATGGTTGAACTGGTCATGGTGGTTGAACTGGTCACAGTGGTTGACTTGTCACGCTGGTTCGACAAGAAATATTTTCATTTGTTTACGCCACCACTGCGCTTTGGAAAACTTTAATATACACACATGTAGACACAATACGCCTACCACAAGCATCAGCTGAACATACATTGAGCGCGTACACATACACAGCACATACAAACATCAATACAACGGCACACTAACCCGAACACTACACCCGAGCTCTGCGTTTCCGTCTTCTATACTGGTCGTTTTGAACGGACGGAATTTCTCGGTGACCGCCTAAGCAATAAAAAATATTCCCAGCATGTTGATTTTTCTTGCAGCAATATGTCATACCTCTGAGAGTATTTTGAACGGCTCAGGGGATGAATTCTCTTAGTAAAAAGTAAACGCTCGATCATGCCGTAATTATTTGAAAGCCAATAAATAAAAGTGAGAAAGCCAATAAATAAAGTGAGAAAGAGGGGTCAAACTGGTAACCAGTTGGACCAGGTAGGCCAATCTGGTGACCAGTTTGGTCAATCTGGTTACCAGTTGGACCACTTGGCCAGTCTGGTGACTAGTTAGGCGTCAGGTGACCAGTTCGGCCAATCTGCTGACCAGTTCGGCCAATCTGCTGACCAGTTCGGCCAATCTGGTGACCAGTTCGGCCAATCTGGTGACCAGTCTCGGCCAATCTGGTGACCAGTTAGGCCAATATGGTGACCAGTCAGGCCAATCTGGTGTCCAGTTGGAAGGCAGTCTGGGGACCAGTTAGATCAATATGGTTACCAATTAGACCAGTCTGGCTACCAGTTGCACCAGTTTGGTTTCCTGTTAGACCAGTCTCACCAGTCCAAATGGCAGTTTGACCAGTCCAAATACCAGTCTGACCAGTTAAATTTTCAAATTGGTCTTCCAATTTTGAGCGACGGCCGTCGCTCAAAATTCAAAGAAAAGTCACTGTTCGCAACCTCGTTCACCCCTAACTTGACAGTACTGTGGAAGCTACGTAGCTCGTTGGGCCCGCCACACTTTTGCCACGTGACACGCTCCCTCACGCACATCTACGCGAAGAGAGTCCGGTCAGGTGATGAAAGGGAGGCGGCTGATTGGTCCGGCAAACCCGTAGCTCCCACCGCACTGTCGGCTAAGGGGTGAAGGGAATGTAGTGAGGTCGGGTGTCGTGTGACGTGCGTTGGGACAGGGTAATGTACTTTGGTATCGCGGATGTATCACAGTGAAAAGGCAGATAGCTTTCGAAGGGAAGGAGGTACGAAATGAAACCGCTATGTTCTCAATGTTTCGTACCGAAAATCTGGTTTCTTACTTTCTACCTTCTTTCCTCTGGCCCGCTAAACAATATGCTATTAGTAAAACCCCAATCTGAACTCATGCGTTCCAGTCCAAAATTCGTTTCGTCCCCCCTCTTAAACACTGAACCAAAGAACTCCACACTTGTAATGAAATTTTGTCAACTTCTTTTTCTAGAAGCTTGAAAACTCCACTAAAGAAAATTAGGCAGTCCCGCGCTGGCATCGGCGTCGCGTTCGCGCACCGTGGGGTGCGGGAACAAAAGCGTTCGGAACAAAATAAACGTATGACCATTTTGTTCTGAACGCTTTTTTTCCGGACCGCGTGAAAGCGCGTTTCTCGGCACGAGTTTTTGCATAGCCTCTTCTATACTGACGAAGTTTGGCAGATCGCCACGAGCCGCGGCCGCCGAAAGTGAAAAGGTAGAGTGGCAGACAACGGATTGGGGGGGGGGGGACAGCAGAGCCACGTGACTGGCGCCCCGCTGCGGCGAGAAGCCGAAACACACTTCTCGCCGAGCGATGGAATGTCCGCCCGAGCTTCCGCATACATCGCGCTACCGCTTCTTTCTCGTCGGGTTTGAAAACCATGCTTCGGGTGCTCGCCGCCGCGGAGCTGTGAGCTGAATACCAGGTTCCCCGAGAAATGCTCTCTGCTACCAGATTTGGCTCTAAATCTACGACCAGGCACTCTATGGCACCGTCGTCGAACTGCCAGGCTTTGTAAAATAGAGGAGGCTATGGTCTTTGGCATTGACAGCGCCACAACGGAACTTTTGTATAGGCTATTTTCTTCTTTTTTCTAAAAGCGTGCAGTGGGCATTGGACACAACAAAACCTTAAGTATAGAGCGGGTTGTTGACGCTCTGTGGTAACGCCTTCGCTTTACAAGCAGCGGACCCATGTTCGATTCCCGCGGTCAGTAGCGATCTTTTTCAAGTACTTGGTGAGGGTCAGCGCTCAGCGGTTTCAAAACCATCGGAGTACTCCTGTTTTACCAGAATCACGTGGACCCCAACATGAAAGTCACCAGATTCTATAGATAGAGTCCGACGACCCCTAGACAGGAATCCCTCGATTACGGCGCCTTTCATTGTGCGTGATTGATTTAGTCGGTGATAAGAAACTATACAAAGACGATTATCGCAGTGACATTTCACTTTTGGCGTTGCTTCTGATTGGATGCATCGAATCGTAGCGTCGGGTGCGGTCGAACTTAAAGACCAACGACAAGTTCGCTGCGCTTTCCACTTTTCCATTGTTTTTTCCTTCTTTCCGCTTCTACCCTGTACACTCCTTGCCTGTTTCCTCCTCCCCATGGTGAGGAGGATCTTCTGCCTTGCAGAATCGCAAGCCGGGTCGTCGGCCTTTAGATTGAAATGGACAGTCTGCAAGCGACCGTCATGCAGCGCGCAGCTGGTACCTGACGAAGCGTAGCTCTCCACGTGGCCTCACGACATCACGGGTTGAATCATAACGTACAAAGGCATAACGCAGCTGCCGTGTGACGTCGCAAGCGCGTACAAAAAATTCATAAACGCGATAAACCACGTCCTCTCGCGACTAATTTCCAGTTGCCCCAAGGGGCTCTTAAAGGGCTCTCTGACACAACAAAAAAAAATGTTTTTTTTTCATGCTAGGCGTTGAAATGGCATATCAGGACATTACAAAAAATTGTTTCACTATACAGTTGCGTAGTTTTTTTTTATAAAAAATAAAAATACGATGCCCAGTTCAAAGTTCCCGCCGTGCACTGTGACGTACCAGTGTACCGCAAGGTGTCGGGACGGTCAGAAGGGAGGCATCGACCTACGTCACTAAAAGTGGGTTCACCGCAAGTCACGTGAGTTTCACCTCGTGCTCTCCGCGACCGTGCCTAAGATTTTTTATTTTTTTCTTATTCTGCTTTTTGTACGAGCGATTGTAGAAAACGAAGTTTCAGTTTTACTAGCTCTTACCGCTGCACCGTTGGTTAGTTTGCGGCTGTAAAATTTGAGGACGAAGAGTCAGTGGATCGACGTGATGGAGGTCAATGATGAAAGCCTTGCGAGTACAAGCCAGTGTAGGCGAGTGCATGCCGTCAGTCCGATAATACAGAGCTATACTGGGCACAAAATAAGCTATCAAGTTTGAAAAAAGTATTTAGAACGCTCGCAGAACTTAGGATTGCTAGCACACGACACGCCCGATCGCATTGCTGAAGGTTCAGAACCCGAGGTCGTTGAATCATCGGATACTCTCCAGGCTAAAGATGCCTGCCGTCTCAAAGAATACGAACTGGTTTGTGTGCCGAGTACAAGTAAACGTCGAGCACAAAGTACGTATTTTGTCTAGAACATGAAAGAGTAGAACTTGTTTACTAGGTGCACATATGGCCGATGTATGTCTCTCGGAAATGCATGCCGTGTGATCTCGCCTTCAGTTGCTGAAATACCGGGACAGTCCCTCACACAGCACCTTCTAGGCATTGTAGTTGATTACGTCAATTCACTGACTCCACTTCTTCTACCTTTACAGCAACATTAAGCGATGAACGGCAACATAAAAGAAACCTTTCTCTGCTTCGATCGCTCGTGGAGGTGCGGACAATAACCAATATATTTATAAAATATATTACACGCGCTCGCGGGCACGAGGAGAGATATAACTCACGCGACTTCCGGCGATGCCTCCCTTCTGACCGCCCCGACACCTTGCGGTACAGTGAAACAATTTTTTTTTTGGAATGTCCTGATATGCCATCTCAACGCCTAACATGAAAAAACAACTTCTTTTTTTGGCGTGTCAGAGGCCCTTTAAAAATAGGGAGAATACTAAGAATTCAAGGCCCGACTCGCACCGACTAAGAAAGCCACACCAGTGGAAAACTTCTCATGAATTAAATCGTGCTCGTGACACAATCTTCTCCCGAATAAATTTAAATCCTTGTCTCACGGCTGCCCGCAACCGCGCCTGCTCACAGCCGCCGAAAACCAAGCATAGCCAACCATCCCGCACACATAAGTGACACATGACACATCCTGTGTTTCTCAAATTAATCAAAATAATCGAGGAAAGCTTTTTTTTTTTTTTTTCATCACTGTCCCTTGCCAGTTTTTGAGAGCGAGGAATTACAAGGAGGGTTTTTTGTATACTCTTGTTTTTTTTCGGCCTTTTTGTTTTGAGTTTTGTATCGCGTCTAGATTTTCTACAGCCGACCCACGGTCACCAAAAAACGTACCTTGAAAAAGCGTGTAAAAAGAAGAAGAAAAAGAGAAAGCTCCGTATTTGTAACGCGTTTTCTTGTACTTGCTTACCAGCGACACACTTAATGAATTTTGGAGTGAAATACGATTCACGGCAATTTTTTTTTTTTTTATGGTATCGTGCTCTTGCCTGATGTGGAGTATACTCTTCGGATGAACGAAGCAGCGTGCTGGTCGCGGCGGCTCGGCGGCTGCCCGCGCCTCTGCCAGCCCCGGCGCGAGATCTCTGGTGACCTCCTGCCCGTGACGTGTGGAGAGCACGGCATAAACGGGTCGTTACTCCCGCAGGACCGATGAGCAGCAACGCGGGCCACATCGAGTGGGCGGCACCAAGTGGCCGGGCGCCAAATACTCCAATCGCCATTCCCCACAAACGGTCGGGTAGGCGCGCTGAACTCTCATTTGTTCGCGCTTCATTTGTTTCGAACTGAATCTGCGATAAACGTGAAAAATAAAACGATTTCATTTTTTTCTTCCGAGCATCGCAGGACGCGGGACCGCGTTGGCTCTATGACGGCAATTAAACAAAAATTTCATATTCATACGGGTGTGTTTTTTTTAAATAGTAGGCCAGGCTCTTTAAATCGGACCGCAAAGATCGGTTTCTTAATCTATCGCGCTACAACTTTGTGCAGCGTTGCCCATAGAAAGGGGTGCAATTTTTTTCTATAAAATTTGCAAAAAGCAAACTTACCCGAAAAAAAGTTAAAAAAAAGGCTTATCTTCCTATGGGAAACGCAAGGAGTCACCGGGTCTTCAAACAGTTGGGCGCCTCTACTGTTTGACGACCGGTGGCTCCGCTGCGTTTCCATAAGAGTTAAGCCTTCTTTTTTCGTCAGGAAAGTTTGCCTGTTGCAAATTGCAGAGAAAAAAATTCACCACCAGTGGAACAACGCTGCACGAAATCGTAGAGCGATAGGTTAAGAAACCGGTTTTTTGCGGTCGATTTAAAGAGCCCAACCGCGATTTGAGACACCGTGTAGAACTGCCTACCTGCACTGGGGTGAATAAGAAGCAGTAAACAAGCTCAGCTCAAAGTACTGGCACTCGAATCCCCGATTGTCTTGCGAGCGCCGCCATTTTGTCTCTTGGTGCAGAGCGGGAGCAAAAATCGCCTTTGTTACGATTCTAAAATATGAGAGCCTGAGCTTCAGATACGGTGTCAGGAAGACCAGGTTGTCGTTCACCATCTTAGCATCTCTGAGGGATTGAAAATCGTTTGCTCCGGTTTCAGATAAAGCCTCACATAACTGGAAACTAAGATTATAAACACCGAGGTGGCGCAAGTAAGTCATTACTCTGAAGCGTCGCTTGTTTAGTGGTTCTAGGGTAAATTACGAGTTTACGGGTGAACTGCTGATGCTGGACATTTATTTGTTAATGTTGTCGTGCCAGAGCTGTTTCGAGCACTTGTGCCTGCGAGACGGACTTCGAAGCACCAAACTTGGTGGACATCAGTAAAAGTAGAGCACACACGACGGTGCCCTTCGCAGTGCAAAGCGAATGGAAGCTGCCGTAGCGTCCAACGAAGACAAAATAAAATATTCAACGCCCAGGCAAGAACCTGCAGCCTTGAGATGGATTCACGCCCACTCGGGCTGACAAACTTGCCTCGTCTAAATATACGCGCAATTATTACGCGCACGTCGTCCAAGCATATCGGTGGCGGAATCAAGTGCTATATTCAATCCTTCGCTTCCCGGAAACCGTTCTGCCAACCAAACGTGATTGTCATGGAA
>JAZHYW010037341.1:0-78270 GCA_037355805.1 Ixodes ricinus
TCAAGGGACTAACGGCAGCATTTGGTCCCTCTGAACTCCCAGTTGCTCCCCGAAAGGACCATCTGGTTCTAGCTGAGGTACCGTGCGCCAAAAGCTGGGGACCATCCTGCGATCGACTGGGACTAACCGATAAGCGTGCGCGAGCAAAAGCATCCATTAGTCCCCCTCAGACCGGGTGCATCTGTATCAAGTTTAGTTCCCCGAAGGCAAACGGAATGTCTCGCCATTAGGACGGATGCTATTTCGCTTGTCTTGGGGATCATGAGACCCAGCCCAGCACGGCTGAAAGTGTTGACAAAACTCGGAGGAAACTGGCGAATTTGTTTAATGTGCCACGAATGTTAAGACATTACATGGTAGAGCTTCTCGCGTTGTGTGAATGCGAGTTAACGAATGTGTTGACTCGACTTCACCCAACTATCTCGTCAAAAATGATCTGTTGACATTTCACAAGCCCCATTCACGTAATTTACCTTCGCGCAAAAAATTAGCATTTATCCAAACGCAACACTTCCAAATACGAACACTTTTTCTTCTCTTAAATGAGACTTAACAGTTTGTAGAAGCCGCGTTTTCAACACCGGAGTCTCGCAGTCAGAATCAATGGTCACTTCAATCGCTAAAACTGAGTTACTGAGAACAAGTTGAGCCTCGTCTCTGCGTCTCCCCGTGACCAACATTTCTGGGTAGTCCAATGTCGAACTCAAAATCCGCAACGACACACTTGATGCACGGCACGTTCCACTCAGAGCACATTCAGGGGCAGTATCCAGACGCCTTCACGCCACCGTCGTCGCTGTTTCAGATAACATTCCAGGTGAACAACGAAGAACGAACCGCGCCCGCAACGTCACCCATAGCAACACCCTACTAGTACAAACAAATGCGAACTAAAAAACAAAATAAAAAAGCCACCCGAGAAAAGCTGTAAATACTTAAAAGAGAGAGAGAAAGAAAGAGAGAGAGAGAGAGAAAAAAACAAAACGTGTTTGCTTGTACGCTACTCGACTGGCGTATTCAAAGGTGACCTTCTCCCGTCCTTGGAGCTCTTCTGTGTGTGTCCGTGTGTAGTGGGAGGGGGAAAAGAGATCTTCTGCGTACCCTTGCTCCCCAACCCCTACCCCGCATTCTTCTTCTGCTCACGCGGGGGTTGGGCGTTGGTAGGGCAGATGGGGTCCCGTGGGGAAAATGGGAAGGGCCTTTGAGCTGAAAGGAACTCTGTTTTTAGTAAGTTCAAAGTCGAAATGCAGCTTTCGTCGGAGGCTGGTCGCCTTGTGTGTCGTCTCCGGTCATGGCGGGATCCGGTTTGGATTCGCGGTGCTGAAGCACTGCACTTGATCTGTTCTGGAAGTTGCGAAGTCAAGGGAACTCGATTAAGGTATGGCTGTAGTACTTCTGTTTATGGTGTATTCATTAACGGCGGCTTCAGAAAGTGTTTCTTACTTTGAGCGCGTTCTCTGGCTTGCAAAGCGCACGCCATGCTCTATTCTTTTTGGCACCATGGTTGCTGATTTTGTTATGCAGCACAGAGACCTCATATTCAATCGTATCGAGCGAAACGACAGTTCTACCGATGGCTTTGTTTGTGTGTGTTTTGCAGGCCCTGGCAGGATTGCTTGAAAATAAAGGCCTGTCCTCACATGGCCGCGGAGCGCTACGAAGCATACACTCTTAATCTGGGGCCGGCAAACGTCACGGCTATAGCCGTGACGTTCAACGTTTCCAGGACTTAGCCGCGAACTGATCCGGCCCCGTCAAAGTTGCCGTGTACAACGTCACGGCTGCTGTTCGCCCCCTCCCTCTTTGATGGCGCAAATGGCTATATAGGTGGCTCCCTAGGCGGCCCTGTAATTTTCGGCGGCCCGTTTGCGCAGGGCCGGCAAAAACGGGCCGGCTATGCACGTAATAGTGGAACAAAAGAATCTGCTTTCCGCTAGATGGCGGCAGTTGCGGCCACCCAGCGTGCCCCGCGGGCGCAGCCAGCGCATTTCTCTTCTCGTTGTGCCAGGACGACGAATTTTGAACGTACGAAGTACGAATCTAATCGGAAGCATCTGCGGGTGACGTTTGTTTTTTTATCATGGTGATGGAAGCCCATGTTAGAGTGTGCGCCGAAGCCGCGGGACAGTGAGTTAGTTCTTCAGGATGCTCACGTCGAAGGATATCAAAGGCGGGCGGTGTAACCATGACGGAAAATGTGAATTCGATGGCTTCACACGGCCTGCTGATCTGGCGGCACGACCCGCACGATCACCACGTCTGGGCCGACTTGGCTGGTGCTATTACTGCGGGCACAGTCCTCTTCAGCACAACCGACTGGGTAATTATACAGCTCACTGGCTAATAACGGAATAGAGTCAAGTGTTGAAAGAGTTCCTAACTAGTAACTTTTGTTCTCGTTAACAGAGGACTTCTTGGACCCTCTCCTGGATGATACAGGTATCTATACACCATATTTTTGTATTCTAAGAAGCACGTTTGAAATCACCTCTTTTCATATTATTCGGATACCGGCTGGAGTCACTGGTGGAAAGCGGAAAACAGGTTTACTTCATTTCACCTTAGCATATATACTTACAACAACGGCTACAAGCGCGGACTCTTCGCGTCTGACGTCGGCTCGGATGCGCACAAGCACTCGTGGAGGGTGACAATTTTTAAAGTTCTCGGGTCACAGGTGCAGCCCTTATTGTTTGCCTATGGTAAGCTGAGGCAGATAAAGCTAGCCGGTTATTCCTCAACGGTGGCCACCAGCATTTTCCAGCGACAAGGTGTAAATAGTTTATAGGGGGGTGCTTTTTTCTTGCCGAAGTGTACGCCGATAGAGCACGGCGTATACGGCGCACTCATCAGCTTGCCGTCCGAGGTATATAGTCGTGCGTCTCGGCCGGCGTCGACGATGGCGTTGAGCAAAGGAGGACGGCCACACAGGAACATTTATACTAAAATTGATGATGAATGTAACATATAGAATACACTAAGTTTGTCCTTGTGCGTGCACCCTTCTTTGCTCACGTGACCGTCGACGTCGACCGAAACGTTATTTCTGTGTGAATGAGCCTTCAGCGGAGACTCGCGTCCCTGCGCTAGACGTCAAAGCGTGACATGTGAGGACAGTCTCCGCCCACCGCGTCGCAGCCTACGACGTACCGATGACCGCAGTGAAGGGGTGTCGCACTTATTGCCTTAAAGCATGTTGAGCTTTAATCGGTACGCGCTCGGAATCGAGAAAGACAGGCAGGCGTCCCACGCACGCCCAAGCAACGAGAATATACTCGGGTATATGTGTCTCGGATGGCTTCTTTCCAGCTGTCGCTGTCCCCCATCTTACGCAGAAATCTTACCAATTTTTTTATAAGTTTGTGCTCATGATGTAACGAAGTATACATGTTAGATCTTATTTCAGACACAAATTTGGGTTCGAATTTGGATTATTTATAAAAAAAAATAAAGATTTGTGGTGGTGCAACTGGGCGAACCGCAAGTTGCACACATTTGTGTCCTCATGTAATTAGAAATTGAAACGTCTAAGGCGGAAACTAATTTTTTCCAACTTATCGGAGGTAGCATGCCTGACTCCTTTCCCTTTACCTACATCTTAAGTAATGCAGTATAACGTTTGGTGACACTCTAAGAATAAGCTTTTATTAGGCTAACTGAATTTAGGAAATGTATTGTATTAAACAATATTTTTGAAGAAAGTCGAACTATTTATTTTACAATATTTGACGCAATTTAGCAAGGTGTTTACCCTGACGTGACCATACTTTTAAATTTAGTAATTACAGAAAGTTAATTATTCAAAATCTTTGACACCATAAATACCCAAACGTCAAATGTTATGAATTTTTATATTAAACAAAAATAGCTGTTTATGTGCGACATGTAGTTTTTGAGCAAACAATTTAGTCGGTGTTTCATGACGCAGCCTGTATGATATATCCATGAACCTGTAAATCCTGGCAAGTGGACAGCCTCAGCTCCCTCCCTGGTAGCGTCGAAATTTACTGATTTGTTGCCACTCTGCAAACTGCCACCAAAGCTCTATTCCTATGACGTCAGACTGCTTTTTAATGTCCAGTAACTAATCATAAGCATGGCCGCCGAGAGCAAATGCGGTCATCTAATTGGCGAATTCGTTTTCGCTTATTTTGTTTTCCGCAGAGTTCACGAATAAACGTTTTGTTAGCGGCCATGTTTGTGGCCGATGACTCAACATTTGCATAGAGTCTAACATCCAGCAAGCTACTTTCTAAAAAAACCAGCTGGTTGCTAAATTTTAGAACGTAATTAAGAAAAAAACAATGCTCTCTCTTCCCTATTATAATGAATTGCTGAAAATTCTCAATCGCAGCGGCATCATGCCTTGATGACAGAGGCAAATGGCCTTCGGACGTGCCGCGGACACCCGTCTTGTGGCACCAAGCTCCGGCAGACCGCGACACAGTTGGCTCATGGAGCGCACCTGCAACTGCGGCGGGTCCTAGTTCACCAAGTGTGTCAACTGAAAGCAGCAGCCATGCTTCCACCAATATTTCAGCAAGTGACATAAGTTTTCATATACTTTTCTGTTTTATTGTTTGAATGTGGTATTTATTACAACAAAGCACCACCTGTATCTTCAGCTCTGCATCTAATTTAAAGAAATAAATGGATTGTTTACCTGCGGACCCAGTGTTCTTTTAAATGTTTAGAAACCATCGGCCTTGCCCTTGAAACGATTCCTGTATATTTGCTTTCCCCTAGAGCACTCGGGAAGTGAATCGCTAAAGTATACAAATTGAGCTTGGTAATAATTTTCCAATATATTTTGCGACTCAAAAATAAAGTTGCGACGTGACTATGTGCATGACGTCTTATAAGAAGACGTCAGGCTCAGTGCCACGTCACAGCTTCATTTTTACAGTGAAATTTTCCTGTACTTCTCATTTGCCTGGCTTTATTCGTGCATCACAGTCCTGGACCCTCCGAGATACTCTGCGGGGGAGTGGACGACGGCACATTTTCATAGCCAGCAGAAAACGGGCCACATAGAAAACAGGCCAGCTAGAAAACAGGCCAGCTAGAAAACGGGCCACCTAGTACACAGGCCAGCTAGAAAATGGGCCTGCTAAAAATCGGGCCGGCAAGATCCAACTTGTCACGGCAAATCTTGGGGCCACCTAAAAAGGGACGGCAAACGGGCTGGCAATTTTAGGTGGCCCCGAAATTTGCCGTGACAAGTTGGATCTCATTTGTCACGGCTATAGGTGGCTCCCTAGGTGGCCCCAGATTAAGAGTGTAGCGCTGACCTTGCGCTAAGCGCGTGCCGACGGGATCGTGCACCAGCTTTGTATCGCACCGTCAAAACTGTTGCTCTGGCAGACGAAAAGTAGCTCACGACGCGTGAGCAGCGCTACATCAGCGCTTCGCTGCGTGTGAGAACCGGCATTAATGGAGACATTTATTCGATTGTACAATAGACTTTCGCGTTGATGGCAGGAGCTCGTGCCGTCATTTTGAAGCATAGTTTGAGCACGCATGCGCTGCGTCGGTGATTCGCAGCGAACGGTCTACTAAAAATCGAATATTGCGCTGGTCTGCTGTCAACAGCTCGCATGTTGGATGTGAACCATTGTAGCACTTATGCAGCCTTTTTGTTATATTATCATGCGTGTGTTATATCTCATACTTTTGTCCAGCGATTGCGTATTTCACGCTGCCCTGTTACTAATAATTCAAATTCCTCGCAACCAGGCAAGAAGCTGCCGGTGCCCCAAAAAACGGTGCTAGGACCACGACCGTTTCGAGAGACGTCTCAGTGTCCAAGCCATCGTCGACACAAGTGCACTCTTCGGAATTTGGCCTTATCGTGGATTCTACCGCCCAGGAACTTCGACTTCAGTCATCCTTGAATGTGTTGTGTATCTACAAGGCAATAAAGCTACGTTTAACCTGAACTGCACCATTTCATTTCGGAGATTTGTGGCTCGGGGCCAAATGTAAAGGATAAACCTTTAGTCCCAGGGGTTTAAATCCAAGGGCGCAACGTTTAGACCCAGGGGTCCAAGGGCAAGGGCCTAACAGTTGGTCCTCGGGGTTCATTCGAAACGGTGTAACAGTTAGTCCCAGGGGTCCAAGCGCGAGGGCCTAACAATTCGTCCTCGGGGTTCAATTGAAACGGTGTAACAGTTGGTCCCAGGGGACCAAGTACAAGGGCCTAACAGTTGGTCCTCGAGGTGCAATTGAAACGGTGTAACAGTTAGTCCCAACGGTGCTAGTGCGAGGGACTAACGGACTGGGCGCAACAGTTGCTCCCGTCGCCGTTGCTCCCCCTGGGGACTAATGGTAGTGTCAGCGCATTTGGTCCCCCGAGGGACTAAAGGCCGGTTCAGACACTTGCGTTTGAGTGCGTTTGACTGCGTTGCGGCGAGAACCGAAAGCGAGTCACCGGCACATCTGTGCTTCGTATGAAGCGTGGAATCCAATTCAAGGAATCATCTTGGCACGCGATGTAAGCAGCAGGGATGTCCTGGTTTCTCGCAGCCGCAACGCAGTCAAACGCAACTGTCTGAACCGGGCTTAAGTCGCGCTCCCTTTTTTTAGAGTGTGCCTTCACCAGTGAATACATTCCTCTAGTTTTGAAATGCTCGAACATATGCCTCACGAGATCTACCGGACAACAGAAAGTACACCGCGGGTGAGTGTTTGCCATCCGACATGACATGAATGGTCAGGAGTTGATAAAAAATCTGAGGCACAACAAAAAATGTACCATCAACAAAGAGCATCTTCACGGATGACAAGCGCAGCAAGCCCTCCCGTGATGCAAAGGCTAAGGTTCAAGAACCACTAACACTGCAGTTTCGATTTAACCTTCCCAGGCTGAACCCACGCCAGCGACATCTCACCACGCAGCAACCACTGCGGGTACCCCTGACAGCCTAGCGTAACAAGGCTGCGTAGCTACTGCTCTGGCCGCAATAGTCATAATCGGCCTCACTTTTCGGCAGGTGCAGATGCCCCGGGCATATGCAGACCCAGAAGTAGCAGAACCGGTGAGATGGTCACGTTGCCCCACATGATTACACCTTTTTACCTCTCGCCAAACGGTTTCACAGTTTCGATTTAACCTCCGCAGGCTGAGCCCACGCCAACATCTTCTCGTCGGGTACCACACACTGTAGGTACCTTAAGCAGCCTACCATAACAAAGTTGCACAGCCGTAGATCTTGCCACAAAATCTCATGATTGACCTGCTTGTTTCACAGGCGCAGTTGCTCGAGGCAGACGCCGAACTGGTGAGAATGCCGCATGGGGATACGTGATTAACCCTTTTAACCTCCCGCCACCACAGTTTCGATTTTACCACTGCAGGCAGGCCCGGATTAAGGTACGGGCTAAGGGGGCTGCAGCCCTGGGCCCCAGGCTGTCGGGGGGCCCCATGCTGGCCCCTGAAAATTTAAAAATGTTAGTCGTTTTTTTTTATTTAAGAAGGTTTAGGCAGAAAGCAGAAGAAACACTCCGAAGGGCCTCTGGCGGGATGACCTTCTCGTTCTCTTTTCCTCGACAAGGAAACAAGGATGCCATAAAGTTCCCGTCTCTAGATCAGCTGGCGTTTGTGAGCTCGTTGTACGAGAGCGTGCCAGAACAACCAAATTTAACACGGCCTCCCATACCCCTTGTTAGATTTTTTTTTAATTGGAGCTTGGTGGAAGGACGGTTATGGAGCTTCCATTTGTACTGGGGCCTCGTTAGCATGTTTTACGGACAATTGTGGGCAGGAAGTTAAGCAAGCGTTAAGCAAGCAACGCAGATGGTTCACACATGTTGTTTTAAACCTTTTCGACGAAACTCCATATGGAGTTTCACTTCCAGCTTACTGATAAGTTTGGAACAAGACGAAAAGGTGCCAAGAAAATCCTTCGCGGACACGCGTCTCTATCATGCCACCAACAAAAGAGGCGTTTCTAAGGAGCCAGGCTCTTAAGACGACACCTCAAGCAGTTTTCGATGGGTACCTGACTGCAAGCAAGTGCTCTGATAGAAGTCAATATTTGGGCTGCCAGTGCAACTGAACACTCTTCCTACCCAGCGAGCTGATACGAATATTGCACATGGTTTCACCAAAATCTAAGGTTTAGACCGTTTTTTTAGCTGGAGCTTGGTGGAAGGACGGTTATGGAGCTTCCATTTGTACTGGGGCCTCGTTAGCATGTTTTACGGACAATTGTGGGCATGGAAGTTAAGCAGAGCGTTAAGCGGCATAGCGCAGATGGTTCACACATGTTGTTTTAAACCTTTTCGCGAAACTCCATATGGAGTTTATTCCAGAACGATAAGTTTGGAACAAGCGAAAAGGTGCCCGTAAATCTTCCGGACACCGTCTCTATAGCCACCAACAAAGAGGCGTTTCAAGGAGCCGGCTCTTAAGACGCCCCTCAACAGTTTTCGATGGGTACTGACTGCAAGCAAGTGCTCTAGAGTCGATATTTGGTCTGCCAGTGCAACTGAACACTCTTCCTCCCAGCGACTGATACGAATATTGCAATGGTTTCACCAAAATCTAAGGTATAACCTCTTATTTTTTAACGTTGAGTCATAGAACAAAATGGCCGCCGAGGTCTAAATTACTGCATTTAAAAAGAACAAGATTAGTACTGAATCTGATGCGAAACATTTTCCCCATTCAAAAAGACAGCGTGTAGATACAAAAAGAAAACATCTCGATTCTCATGATAAATTCTTTAAATGCAAATGTGGTCGAACGACAGTGGTCGATGTCTTAGAATCGCACGCAGTTTCTCCTATGGTTTAAATGTGGAAGTCTGTGTTTGTTTGCGAAACGAGGGTTCAGTTACTAGAAGAGCGTTTACGAAGTAGTTTGATCCCGATAAAGACTGATTCAACCAACAAAATTTCTTTGTTGCCTATGTCACTTCCTTCACTGTTCAAACCAGTAATTAATTAACAGAGGTCTAGTTAGAAGTTAAAACACTCTCAATAATTTGGAACAATGACAAGAATAAGGGCTCTAGATTTTCGTGGCAGTTGTCGATTTGCGAGGCATGCCATTTAGGGGAAGCGAAATTATAATGGGAATTTTGCAGGTATCTTTTCGGTTGCTGCATAACTCAATTCATGTGTGATTAATGATGTCACTAGACATGTTAGCAAGAGGGTCACCTGTGCTACAAGTCGACATCGTGACCTATTTGTGTAAACTGGCCCAGGCATGTACTCTATAAATCTAGCTGTAATTTTAGTCAAACAAATGCATGAACAGAGTCAACAATTTAAACGGAAGCAATTTAGTGGTTTTTTTTCTTAAGTTGCTGGATGTGAACAAAAAATCCTAATATTTTCCGCAATGTATATTTGATTTCAATTTTGTACCTCAAAATTACTATATTGTAAAGTGCTAGAGCGGTTTATTATTTGCGAAGTAGCTTCTAATCAACAATCGCATCCGCCTCAATGCCAGCAAGGAAAACTTGAATTCCATTGAATCTACGGATCTAAACAAGGATCGACAATAATCATACGATGAAACATATCTAGATTTAACAAGTTCAAAAATATACATATTCCCGTCGTCATCGTTACCTCCACCACCACCACCACCATCATCATCATCATCATCATCACCACTATGGATTATCATAGTAGGGGCCTCATAACAGCCTCAGCCCAGGGCCCCCAAATGCCTTAATCCGGCACTGACTGCAGGCCGAGCCCACGCCAACAACATCTCGTGAGGTGCCACACGCTGTAAGTACCTTTGGCAGCCTATCATAACAACGCTTGCACAGCCGTTGATCATGCCACAAAATCCCATGTTTGACCTCGTTTCGCAGGCACAAGCACCTGAACCACCAGTCAAGCCGGTGAGATGGCCATGCTGGCTTATGCGATTAACCATTCCATACTTCATGGCAGAAGCTTCACAATTTTCTAACCTATTATCACGGGACGATTTTGATTTTATTTGCTTAGTTATAAATAGGTGGGCTCTGGCCATACTATTGTTTACATGAGCAGGTTGTACAAGACAAGTGGACGCAATGTGAAGTGGACCCCTACGACGATCACACTTATTGCTAGCTCCCGAGAGTCGGTCTACAACCCCCTTCTCTGGCAGAGAGTTTGTCAGATGGAGACATTCTCTTTTACACTGGAGTCACACGTGATGTTTTTGATCAGCTGCTAAATGGGGTGCGGGCACTGGGGACGGCTCGTAGGAAGCTTTGCACAGGAGACAAACTCCTAATGTGCCTCATGAGGCTACGCCTTGGCCTTCTTTATGACCACATTTCTAGGATTTTTATTGTGTCTGTCAGCACAGTTGGCACTATCATCAATACCATGCTAGCTCTTCTGAAGAAGATAACGAAACTGGTTGTAGTCTGGTTGCCGAGGCCCCAGATCCGAAACAGCATGCCCCAGTCAATCACTAAAACGATTTTGGGAAGACCACTTGCATCGTTCACTGCACTGAGGTGTTTCTGCAGCGGCCCAAAAAGCTGATGGCTAGGGCTCAAACCTAGTGCATATAAAGGCCAAAACACAGTAAAGTTTCTAACAGCTACTGCTCCAAAATGACTGCTTATGTTCGTTTCAAGGCCTTTGGTGGGCGCGCTTCTGACAAATTCATCACGTGTAACTCGGGTGTGCAAGTGTTTTTCTTTCCCGGGGACGAGATCATGGCGGACAGGGGATTCTCCCTGGATCGTGACCTGGAGGTTCTTGGCGTGAAGTTAAATATGCCAGCTTTAGCCAGAGGTATTTTCCCACTAGATATTTTGTCAATTGTTATGCCTTGGAGAGGGCGAATAAAAACTCCCAATTACTCTTCTTCCTGCAGGGAACGTTCTGCTGAGCAAACAAGAGGTGACCGCAACCCGGCGAATCACCTCTGTTCGGATACACGTGGAACGCACGATCAACAGGATCAAGAACTACCGCATCTTCAAACAGGCACTCCCAATCAAGTCCAAGAAGACCACTAGCGACATGGTGTTTATGTGTGCAGGGTTATGCAATCTGAAGCCCGAACTCATTGCCAGCCTTGGTGGAGATTAGAGTTTTTAATGGTATTTAGCTGGAAACACACATAATAGAATGAGAACGGGGTCTCGAAGACAGACACTCTCAGATCTTTCAGCTTGCAACAAGGTTGAATCCTATTCGCTACAATTCGGCAGCCCTTCCAGTCTAGGAAAAAAAAATTTAAAAGGAATTCTTTCTTTCCTTTGCAAAAATTCCCTTGGGATTCCGAATTTCCGCGAACATCATTAAATGGTGATGCTAGTTGAAAAATCTGTCTGTTTTCTGTTCCAGCTCCTATTCTTTTAGGCTTTTTGCATCCTCATCAACATGTTCCTTGTTTCGTTTGTTCTATTGAGCTGCCATGCAGAGAAATGCGCCTTTGGCATCGTTAATTTACTTTTTAAGAAGGCTTATCTAGTGTTCAGAACAGCAGCCTTGGTACATTTCGAGTATTTGTATTTCTATTCCCAAGCACACTTTCGGGAAATTCCCAGGCACTCACCTTTTTTAGTTTTCCTTGTGGCACAAAGTGTAGCATACTACATGTATATGCTAAAAAATTTCTTTACATTCTTGTTGGGATCAATCTCTACATTAAAGCAATCTCCCTGTAGCGCTCACCAACAATCAGCTTCCCCTCTCTGTGAGCCTTCTCAGTGCGAGGTAGCAACTCGCAGAAGTAAAACCTCTTCAGTCTCGGCAGGTTGTTGGATAGATACACCTCATCAAACTTCACTTTTACAAGAGCACGACTGTGTAAACTCCATATGTAAAAGAAACAGAGCCGCTTCTTCGTGCAGAGCACTTGGACCTGTACCTGCATGTAGAAATTCTTTGATCCCTTTTCGACCAGTTCATACTCATCGCCTGTTAGACGCTTCAGGTCATACTTGGCCGGAGTGCTCAGGCAGTCGTCAGTGTTCGGACAGTTTATCTCTAGGATAGCATCCAACTCATCTATCATGCCATCCGGGCTGGCGGAGATCCATGGCAGGTCATTGCACACAAATGTTCCACAGCGTGTCACAGCAAGGTGGTAGTCATGGCTAAACTGGGCTCGGGCAACTGGCTCGTACCTCTGGCCATGGCATGTGGACGCATTCCCAGCGAATGTGGGGCAGACGAGGGATGCGACCGACTTCTCACATGACGTCTTTGACAGTACTGGAACTTGCTTCGCAGTCGATGCTGTCAGCCTCAACTGCCTTGATGAATGCCAGAGTGGCGTTGATTGAGACCTTGTCTCCTGCTCGAGTATCGCTGCAGCAGCAGGAGTCATCACTACAATTTCTTGGTAGAAGCCGGTGCAGGCGCCGCAGCTCTCGGGCGGGTTGGCGACCTCCAAGTGGCTAGTGTGATGTACACCTCTGTCCTCGATTGCTTCGCTGCATGGTTCCCGTGCAGGGGCATTCAATGTCTTGTAGAGAAGTGTGCCTGTCAAATATAATGAATGAGGTTGCACAAGCCGAAAACCATGTGAAGGCATATTGCCGCGAGCACAGCTGACCGGGCAGGCAGCGCACTCGTGGCCCAACGATTAACGCGCGTGCCTTCCATGCGGAAAGCTAGGGTTCGCTTCCTGGCCGCGGGGACGCATTTTCGTGGACTCTGACGTAAAGTTCTGGTACATTCGAGAACCGTGTTGCTTGTTCGAGGTCAGAATGCTCTACACGTAGAACCTTCTACGCCGAATCTCCCAGAACCCCACGCGTGTACATAAGGGGCTCCGCGTGGCGCGCCGGAGTCAGTTTCGCCTCAGCGTTCGATCCTGCTGCTTCGCTGCTTTCGACGCTCTGTTGTTACCTTTATTTTTCCTTTTATTTTTGGGCACAAGTTCGCTCCATTAAACATTTTGTTTACTCAGTCATTCGCTGCCTCATCACTTATCATTCGTGACATTTTGGTGGAGGTGCGGGGTAGTGCATTCTGTGCCCGTTGAGCGTACCCCTCCAAAGACATCCTGGCCAAGCGACGTGTTTCAGCCCCGGAAGGCTACCCTTTGTCGAAGACGCCGAAGCCCGAAGAAGCCGTCGTACAAGAGGTCAGTCCCCCGAACTTGGACTCTTGCCCGAGAAACGGAAGAACAAGATCCCGACCATGAACCCCCCGCCCGTCGTCATCCTGCCCGTCGCTCCGCGGACACCTGCTCCCTTCCACGGCGAGCAATACGAAGACGTCGAAGACTGGATTGACCAGTATGAACACGTTGCCCGCCACAATGGCTGGACCAACGAGCAGCATCTACAGAACGTCTATTTTTCGCTTGAGGGGACCGCCAAGCGCTGGTATGAGAACCATGAGTCCTTTTTGACGTCGTGGGACATTTTCAAGACCTATTTGAAGGCTACATTCATCAACCACCACCGCCGAGAGAGAGCCGAGGACCTACTGCGAACCAGAACCCAAGGCCCCAACGAGAGCGTTACCGGCTTCGTAGAGGACGTTCTGCGCCTGAGTGCCCGCGCCAAACCTCGGGCTACCGAAGAGAAGAAGATACGAATTCTCATGTGCGGCGTGAGAGACATTTTCGGAGGCCCCGTCCGCAACCCGCCGGCAACCGTCGACGCCTTCGTCCCCGAGGCAACAAACATCGAGCGCGCCCTCCAAGCGTGCGCTTCCCACTACCAGCGGCATCCAAGCGTCACTGCAACTGCTCTGCTTAGCGGCGAAAACGCTCCTGGTACGAACATCCGCGAAATCATCCGGGAGGAAATCCGTCGGTTGCTGCCAGCCGCAAGCCAATCAGCGACACTCTCCATCACCGAGGCTGTGCGCGAGGAAGTACAACGGGCGGTCCACCATGAAGTTCCCATCAACACGGCGACACCGGAGGAACCGACGTTAAGCTACGCCGCAATGGCCCGACGAGCCCCACCAGTCCCGCGTCCGTACATGGCGCCTCCCCAACGTGAGCCTCCAGCGCCGCAGTATTCCCGACGTCAAGAAGATCGGACGCACATCCGCCCAGAACAAGCTGCGCCGCGAAAGACCGACGTGTGGAGGACGGCCGATCGACGCCTGTTGTGCTATCACTGCGGTGAAGCTGCCATATTTACCGTCGATGCCCCTACAGACTACTGGGGCTGCGCGGGTTCCACCCGAATGACCCGCGCCCAAGGTACGACGAACGCCCTCGCGACATCGAGGAGTACCTCCGACGCTCGCCTTCCCCAGTCTCGTCTCTCCGCCGTGAAGCCCACTCCTCATCGCCACGACGTTCAGCGTTCCCAGCGCCACGGCCCCGCCGAGAGAGCCTGTCTACCCTGTGTCGCCGGGAAAACTAAGTGCGGCAACGCCTGGAGGTGACGTTGCCGAAAACGACGGAAGCAAACAGCCTCCAAGAACGCCGGAGCGCTCCCACTCTCCCGACGCTACGCATCACAACGACGCCCCTGCATCGGTGTCCAACAATCTAAACGTTATTATCGACGGCCACGATGCATTAGCACTCGTGGACACCGGAAGCAGACTACTCAGTCTTGAGTGGGTGGCTCTCCCGCCGCCTTCGAAAAGTCATGACGCCGTGGAATGGACCTCAAATATAAACCGCCGGAGGACACCTCATTACACCAGTCGGAAGATGCACTGCTCGCGTCGAGATCCACGGTGAGACGTGCCCTGTGAAATTCGTCATTCTGAGCCGTTGGCCACGTCGAGGGACTTCGAAACTCCGCCGAGATCGCCGTCATTACTGACAAACCCCCGCCACCTCAGCAAGACAGTACGTCGCCGGCGCAGCTCGACTTGACCCTAAGCTTCCGGGCCCGAAACGACGGCAGCTGATTGACGTCCTCGCCGAATACCGCGACTACTTTTCGACGTCGTCGAAGGTGCGTCAAACCGCCGTTGCGAAGCACCGCACCGTAACCGAGAACGACGCGCGCCCTGTGCATCGATCTCCATACAGAGTCTCCGTTAAAGAAAGGCAGGTGATTCAGGAGCAAGTTCAAGAGATGCTGAACGACAACATAACCCAACCTTCAAGCAGTCCATGGGCCTCTCCAGTCGTACTGCTTAAGAAGGACGGGACGCTTAGGTTCTGCGTCGACTACCGGCAGCTGAACGCAGTGACCAAGAAGGGCGTCTATCCACTCCCCCGCATCGACGACACGTTAGACCGGCTGCACCACTCTCTATACTTTTCATCGATAGACCTGAAGAGTGGCTACTGGCAGATCGAGGTCGACGAACGGGACCGAGAGAAGACAGCCTTCGTCATGCCGGATGGACTGTACGAGTTCAAGGTGATGCCCTTCGGACTATGCACGGCGCCAGCGACTTTCCATCGTGTCATGGACACCGTATTGGCAGGACTGAAGTGGCAGAGCTGTCTCGTCTACCTCTACGACGTCGTAGTGTTTTCCGGCGACTTCGACGAGCACTTGCGGCGACTCTGAGCTGTTCTCTGAGCCATACGGACCGCCGGACTCACCCTCAAGCTGTCAAAGTGTCGGTTCGCCTATGACGAAGTACTGAAGTTCCTAGGTCACGTGGTTAGTAACGAAGGTATTCGCCCAGACTCAGAGAAAACTCGCGCCGTCGCAGAATTTCCAGCGCCAAGAGACAAGAAGGCCGTGCGAAGGTTTCTTGGACTATGTGCCTCCACTCTAAAAAAGGGTGTCATGGGGTACACCCATAGGGGGTGTAAGTGCTTGTCACATATACTACACCTTTTGGGGGAACAATTGCACACCCCAGATATGGGAGTACGTGTACACCCGTTGGTGTGGTGCACATGTACACATTTTTCTCCAGTAATCTCCCACGAAGGGAACACAGGTGCACCCCATTCAATGGTGTACGGCTACACCTCTTTCTACACCCAATTAAATGAAAGGGAATACAGATGCACCCCATTCGAAGGTGTACCATTGCACCACTTCTTAAACCCGCCTCACTAAAAGGGAACACAGATACACCCCGCTCAATAGTGTACCATTACTCTTTTTTCTGCACCTACTGCTCTAAAAGGGAACACAGGAGCACCCCATTCAATAGTGTACTGTTACACCTCTTTCTACACCCACTGAATTCGAAGAGAACACGGATGCGCCTTATTCAAAAGATGCATGGTCACACCACTTTATGCACCCGCTTCATAACTAACTTCAAAAACCTATTTAAGACATCAAGAAAACACTTAAAAAATGTATGCGCCCCGGTCATAGCAAAATGGCAGGTAAACGGACACACGGGATTGTTTTCAAATCTCATAGAAGTTTATAGAAAGCTTATTCTGTAAACAAGTACAAACTTGCAAGCAATCCGTGATATGTGAAGAGGTAGGAAGAAGCTGTTACACAACTGAGAAGATTACTAAGCAAACAAGAAACGGGAGTGAGCCTTAGGTAGGGCCTATTCTCCAAACAGCCGGTAGAATTATTTCCACTATTTGATAGTTCCCGAAGTTCACACTAAATGAGATCGCAAGTGTCATGATGAGCAGAACGTAAGGGCGCAAGTGAGCTGGTGTATATCAAACATTTTAGTGAAACCTTTATTGATTACAGGACCCTTTTTATAGGGTTGAAAAAAGAAGGAAAGGGAAACCCTTCTTCACACCCCCTCTCTCCACAAAAGACACAACACCAGCTCTCTCCACAAAAGAGACGACAAACCAGCAAACCAACAAAACAAATGACCGCACCAAAAATGTCACATCATTCACAAAAAAAAACAGGGAAACTAGATTGCATTGGGTCCTTCATTGAGGGAGTCAGCTATAAGACTACACAAAGACTGTCATGATGTGTATCATAAGAAAGCCACCAATCAATGGATATAATATTGAACATTAATTAATGCTTACATCTTTCTTGAGTATATTTGGCTAACCAGGCGGTCTTAATCATTGGACAAACTAGCTCCTCACTGTCAGCACTCCCTAGGCACATAGTGGCATGGATGTAGTTGAGCAAGCCTTCTTATTTATGAAAGTGGTAGCTATAGCCTGCTCTTGTGACCTCATATTTGTTAGACTGACAAGTGTGTTGAACTGGCATTACTTACCGATAGTGTTCCAGGAAAAATCTGAGCGGGTGAAATGGCGGCTGCACACGGCAAGCTGGTCCGCAACTTAGTTTGCCAAACCTTCTTCAAGCCGGCGTCCGAAGGGAAGGAGTGAAGGCTTGTACTTCCTTTCACAGCCCGGTTGTCACACTGTGGCACAGAGCACATCTTGTGGCTTTGAAACTTTACTTTCGCCATTCTTCACGCTTCTCTCGAGAAACCAGAACCTGCGGAACACGCGTAAATCGCTCTTTTCGCGCGGGGAGAACGCTACTGAAACCGACCGCTAGATGGCAGGGGCGTTGCGCAAGTTTTGAAACCTGCAAAAAGTGTATTAATTTTTTGTATTCGCTAAATATAAAGCTTAATTCAGATATTCTGAAAAAGGTAGTGCTCAATTATACAAACTTCAGAATCTTAAAGTGGTAGCTAGGAAGCTACTGTTTTATTTGCCGAGTTTCATATCTCCGTCAGTAGAGGGCAGTAGAAAACACTTGGCCATTTCGAGGTTTCGGTTTCGTTCACATGCAGCGTTGGTCGGCTTTTTATAAAGCATATTTGTGGAGATACATGTAATTAGTATATATTGATATAATGGAAATCGTTGGTGTGTTGATATATAATGCAAATCGTTAAACCTAAAGTTACACACCTAAAAAAATTTGTCAATAAAAAAAAACACAAGTGCTAAAATGCGTTAACACTTCCCGCTTTTTCCAAAAGACATGGCTACACCGTCTACTCTTGATTTGGTTGACATTTTAGCACATATCGGAGACCACAATGATGAACGCGAGGCACCACATCGCCGACGCTGTCTTGTGGAAGGCGAGGCTGTGCTGAATGCTAAACATCTGATGTGTTGCGGCATTGTGCCCCGCGACGACGCTGGCATCAAATTATTCGCACTAAGCGTGCAGACAAGCCAGGTCAAAGCGAAACCTCATACAATCGACGTCAACCTTTCGGAAAAATAAATGTAAGTATTACTTCCACATTCCTAACATTTGCTGCATGTTCCTTCGAAAATAATTAGCTATATTTCGTAATACACTAGGCTGACTGACATGTTGAGCAACTCACACTACGCGAAGTAAAACATAATATATTCTTGATTATGTATTCACACACCTTTAACTCAGGAAAAATGCTCTTGTAAGGCAGGCTTTTCAGGTACCTGCAAGCATGCTGTGGCTGCATTGCTTTTCATTAACAGGTATTCAACTTTTGTAGTTATGAAAAGCAGGCAACCTAATTAGTTTTACAAGATTTCATTCATGAACTTGACTGATGTGGTGAGCATGGTGATCAATAATGCAATTTTAATTTTACTGTGCGTCATGTTAAACTAATGAAAGTGACTAATTTGATGTCTTCCTCTCTCTAGGACTGGTATCGATAACTTAGAGGAGCTGTCCTCGACAGATTTGACGGAGTGCTGGGGAAGGCATCAGACTGCTAAGCTCTACGAGCCCAGGAAGCTTTCCGAACTCTGCCATGTGAAACATCAGAAGCAACCTTCCCTTCCCAATGATCTGCTAGAGGAAGTACGTCTTGAACTAATCAATGCAGCACCCAGTCGGCTTTAGCACTTCATATTAGGGGAAGAGCTAACGAAAATTGTGAAATTGCACCACTCATCACTGACAAGAAAATGATTGATTTGTACGACCATATCACACCCTGCTCTGGAGTGGTAGACTACATGGAGATGAAATGTTTCTACAAAGTAACAGTGTCAGATTCAGAAATACGGTTAGTTGCATTCTCGATGGAATCTCTCACTTCTGAGCAAAGACTATTCTTTGATACTCATATTGCAGTCACGAAGCAAGCAGCTATACAGCTGTGTCAAGTCACGGTGCTGCAAAATAACACACACTGGTTTTCCGAAAGAAGGTTTCGCATAACGGGGAGCATCTGTCGTCGACTGTTTACATTCGAGCCGTTGGATGAGGCAGAGTGGGAATTTAAGATAGAAAATCTTTATCAGGTCGTAAATTTAAAGGTAACAAGGCGACAGCCTATGGGAAGGCGTCAGAGCCTGCAGCACTCGAGATGTATGAGGCGAGGACAGACAATGCACCAGAAAGGTTTGGTCTTGATGCGAATTCTAGCATCCCATGGCTCGGTTACAGTCCGGATGGAGTTGTAATGAAGGATGGCACTCCACTCATTTTAATCGAAATCAAGAGCCCTACTTGTGGTAAAACTGTCTCCATCAGGAAGGTTGTCAAAAAGAAAAAGATCCCCTACTTCCTCATGAGGGACAAGAAGCTTGCGCTGAAGGAGAATCACTCGTATTACTCGCAGTGCCAGCTGGGTCTCCTGCTATTGAACCTTGAGGTCTGTGACCTAGTTGTCTTTTCAAAGGTACGGTCAGCTGTAATTCGAATAAAACGAAATGAGAGCCACATTACAAATCTCGTGAGAAAGCTACATTACGTATATTTCAAGCACATGCTGCCTAGACTGTGCAAGATAAATGACAGACACTAAGCAGCAGGCACGTAGCCAGGATTTTGTTTCGGGGGGGGGGGGGGGGTGCCGCCCATGACAAAATGCTGTATGAGGGGAGGGGGAGAGGAGGTCCCAGCAAAATGGAAGGTTTCGGGGGGGCCCGGGCCCCATGGGCCTCCCCCTGGATACGTGCCTGCTAAGCAGTACATGTACAAGAGTATTGCAAATTCCGGCCTATAATCTGCACCAGGCGTATAGTCCACAGAAGCCAATTTGAGCCTCAAAATATTTTTGTTTTGTTTAGATAGTTTGCATTTGGTGTATAATCTGCAGGGCCTGATTTCTGCACCCAGTGCATAGTCCACCAAGAAGGTGAATTCTGTCTTCGTACTTTTTTCGTGGGTGGCATTTTCTTCAAGAGTTCTTCGGCGAATGCCCATATCCTCACACTCTTCTCATCAACCGCTGCCCTATTCGACTTGACCTCTTGTGCATGCTCTATCACACATAGTTTAAAAGGTATACGGTAAATGCTCTTTGTTTTTTCGATGGCATCGCTACCGTGGTTCCAGAATGACTGCAGAGCCACTTATTTTTCTGAAACAACTGTTTTACAATAAAAGCTATTGGCTGTTTGAGATTCCTTTTGCCCAATCACAAAGCTCCTGCACAAGGTTGTGCCTGTCCCCTTGGGGGCAATGCATATGTCACCGCAGTCGCCCATGAGTGCAGAAAGGTCAAGGGAAACACAGTGCCTGCATGACCCTGTGTTACATTTGCAAATCAAAACAGCGTGATTTCAGCGGTCCCACATGTCGGGTGATATTCGTAAGGTATAAACGATTCTGAAAGACAAGTCCTCCCCGTGGATAGTCCGCACAGCATAAAATAGCACGATTTTGAAAAGCCATATTATGTATAGTCTGCACCTGTAGATTGTCTGCAGAGCCTACTTTTAAACGTGTATTGTCCGTGGACAATAGTCTGGAAAATACGGTAGTAGCATTGGACCAGAATAAAGTAACTCAATTCCACGAACGAAAAAGTTTTTGTGATCGAAGACTTTAATCTAATTAAGCATTGTATAAATCTAATTATGCATCGTATATCCAGTGCTGTTTGTTGTGGCTTTAGACCGCCTTCCTTTCAGGCACGTAGCCAGGCGGGGAGCCCATAGGCCCCCCCCCCCACCCCGAGATCTTCCATTTTGCTGGGACCTCCTCTCTCCCCTCCCCCTCATACAGTATTTTGTCATGGGCGCCCGCCCCCCCCCCCCCCCCAAAACAAAATCCTGGCTACGTTCCTGCTTCCTGTAATGATGCAGAGGGGTCAACTTAACCTTGAAATAAATATATTTAAGCACATCTAGATGCAATGTCCCTTGAAGCAACCTGGTGAGGGAAAGGGATGTGATTACCTAATTTGCCAACAGCACACCAATGGGCACGATCAAAACCCACCAAGTCAATGGTCAGTTTTCCACTACAATATTTATTGCTGTGTAATCACCAATTTGGCCCGTTAAAAACCTTGAGGCTGTAGCCTATAGCACACCCATTCTGAATCTGCATCATCACATGAACATGTTTCTTATCAATCTTAAACGTAAAACGCTAGTTATGCAACGAAATTCCCATATCGGCACATTTTTAGTAGGGCTGGGCAATTAGCGTACGGGCTTCCGCCTTTCTGTTTTGCCTTGCACGCCCCCAGGAAAACACCTGCTTGTGCAAATAAAGAATATTATTATTAGGGTCATTCCATTTCAAACGTCCCAGACATCGCGCTCAACCCCTTCCGATTAAAAAAAAATCATGGTTTTTTGCCTTACTGTCCGTAGCTATGCCCTAAAACATTTTTGGCGAAAAAAAAATTTTGATGACGTGAGCGCGGTTTGAAGTTTTAAAAACAGCGTGAAACAAGGCATCACTGAATAATCGATGAAAAACCAGCTTTTTAATGAAATACCTAGGGATTTCTTTTTTAATTTGCACCGCTTTCGACTTACAATGTGGTTGGGCTTGTGAAGTTTTGTTTAATTTAAATACTTTTTAAAAAATAAAATATTTTGGAAATTTTTACATTTTTGTTATTTTATAAAAATATCTAACTGCTCCCTGGACTTAATATAACTTTTTACTGGTTGCCCTGCAGGTATATAATCTGTAAAACATGTGTAAAACCGCTCAATTAAATATCTCGCAGTAAAAAAATCCTGAAGTTGCAAACAAGTGTGTTTTGACGCATAAACAGCCGTTTATTTCACCTGAGGTGGTCCAAGTAAAAATACAAAATATAGTGGGTTTGGAAGAAAAATCGATAATCATTTGATTCTGAAAGTCTAATTAAAGCGATTTTTGTTTGAAGCGAGAAAACAATTTTTGAAGTTGAACTCTCGCACCACAATCCGGCGTTGCTTCTTAACGCCTCTTTGCCGCACAGCACGCCACCTGCGACGATGGCTGACGCGATTAGGTCCAAAGAAAGAACGAAGTTTTCTGCCGCTTCCCCTTGTCCGTCTTTCCGGCTGCAGGGGAAGAAACGACGGGTATTGTGTAATAATCGAATCCCGGATAAAAGCTCACCGGACAAAAGCTCACCGGACAAAAGCTCACCGGACAGAAGCTCACCGGACAAAAGCTCACCGGACAAAAGCTCACCCATTTTTTCACAGACACGGACAAAAGCTCACCCATATTTTCACAGACCCGGACAAAAGCTCACCACGAGAAAATTTCATGTTGGTCTTAAAACGAGTGCGGACAACTTAGGTGCATGCGTGCGACACAAAAAGGCAACGATAAATTAAATCTGACAGGTGCATGGTTTGTTGATTTTATTAGAAACAAGTTTATTTATCGATTGGTTAGAAGCGAATGCAGTCCCCACTAGCTCCAGCAGTCTTGGTAGATCTCGATGTACATGCAAGCCCTCGCAAATATTTCTAAAACGATTCTGCAGGTGCATAGTGGTTTTTCGCACCCGCTTTACTGTGGGCTCACCTCTCCGGGCTTGTGTCAATGCCGTGACAACGAGCGCCTGATTTTGCTGTAGGCATTCAATCAGCCTCAAGACGCTTGGACGGGCGTGGCCGACGAGCTTCTGGAACCCGGTACTCCATCTTTCGCAGGTGTTGTTCATCCGGTCTCTATCTTGAAGAGTGGTGTCGTACATATTCCACCGTACCGGGGAAACTCCGGTCGTCGTCGGCGCAGAGTCAGGCGAAGGGAAGAATTCGCTTTGGGTGCCGCCGCAGATGGAACAGAAGCATAACGGAAGCGGCCGTTGACATACGTGCAATCAAAATAGTCCAGCAGGTAGCCGATGTCACCGGTAGACTTTTCCCTGATGGGTAGTTCTTGTGGAACAAGCTGTGGTGGAAGGAACGCGAGCCTATCTAAAATCCCACACAGTTTTCTAAATTGGTCATGTCTTGTACTTTTCCAAAAGGCCAAACTCCCGTTCTTTCAAAATATTTTTAAAAATTCGCAACTCAATGGTAGATGAGGTTCAAGTTCTCCTAAAAATGGTCCAATGTCCATAGCGTCCGCACTTTATTTCAGCCCGAGTTTCGCCCGGGTAGAAAAAAAAGAAATCAAGGTGAGCTTTAGCTCGGGTCTGTCAAAAAACGGGTGAGCTTTTGTCCGGGTATGTCAAAAAACGGGTGAGCTTTTGTCCGGTGAGCTTTTGTCCGGTTACCGTAATAATCGTAGGTGCTGCCAGCGCGTAGCAATAGCAGGCCCGTTGTGCCCTTTGTGCCCAAGGGCGGCTCGAAACGCGTTGCCTAAACGACAGGCGGCTTCAAGTGACCAGGACTTCTCCATGCCATGTCAAAGGTCCCACGGCCACCTCCGATTCCTAAAGTAAAATTGATGGCTCTTCACCGTAACGTTTGTGGTGCCTATCTCACATAATTTTTTGACGAAAAACAAATTTCATGGGGTGATGGCGGTTTGAACTAGTAAAAGGGGGGAGGTGGAACTACGAGTCATTCAATAATTGATGAAAAGCAAGATTTTTTATAACGGAACACTGGAATATTTTTGCCTAAAAACCATACGGTATTTGGATTGCTATGTAAGAAGGATCATGGTCATGGAATTCGGTGTGCTCGAAGCAGCTTTAAAAAAATAAGGAATATATGAGCATTTTAGCATATTTTTAGTTTTGTTACAAACGTTGGCTTTTGCTGCATGCGACTGTAAATACTCTTATTGACAGCGCTGTAGGTATACCGTGCAATGAAAAGGTTTCAGGCCGTACGACTGAATATCTTGCAGAAAAAGAAAAAAAAAACTAAATTAGTGCAAAATTGCGTTTTGCCGTTTAAAGAGCCGTCAATTCTGCGTTGAGGTGGCCCAAAGAAAAATACGTAACAAGGTGACTTCTACAAAAGAGTTTATTTCCTTTTGTTCTTGAAAGCTTAATTAAAGTAATTTTGTTCAAAAGAGGTAAAAAAAACATTTTGAAGTTCAGCTTTCGCGCCGCAACCTGGCGTCGTTCCTTGCGTCTCTTCTCTGCACAGCACGCCACCGTCGAGCCCGGCAAAGCGTGCGACGGTGTCACGGTGTGCGCACGCAGGTAGAAAGCAGGACCTCGAGTTGTCG
The DNA here is from genome assembly GCA_037355805.1 of Ixodes ricinus. Taxonomy (NCBI): domain Eukaryota; kingdom Metazoa; phylum Arthropoda; class Arachnida; order Ixodida; family Ixodidae; genus Ixodes; species Ixodes ricinus. Next base: position 24,105 of record JAZHYW010037341.1, read on the forward strand.
GGTACATCTTGGTGGGAAGAGGTTTTTTCTACTCTTGTTGCTTTATGGCTTTTCCTATTTTGACCGTTTTGCGCGGCTGTGTCCTCCTGTGGACTTCCACTGTTTTAATATCAAGAAATGCTTAGCGCTGCCAGGTAAGAGCGTCCCCTAGTGAGCTAGCTGTTTCTTACGTACACATCGCAATCACCCTCTCTTCTCGACGTCAGGACAGATGTACAGCAACACAAAAGCCCCGTGAACAGGCAATCTCATATTACGAGGCGATATGGCGTTAACGAATGCACGAAGTTGAAGGCTCACGTCTCGTTTGTGTTTAAATCGGCTTTGAAACGGAAAATGCTTGCGTCACTGAATAGTTCTGCTTTTACACCGCGGTATGCGTGACCGCTAGATTTCGAGGTGATACTATCGCGTTTCGCTTTTAGGAGAAGTCCACGTCAACTGATGCCGCCCGAATGAGGCATCGCGTTTCGAGCCGCCCTCGGGTACAAAGGGCACAACGGGCTTGCTATTGCTACGCGCTGGCGGTGCCGACGATTATTACACGATACCCGCCGTTTCTTCAAGGGTAAGCGGCAGAAAACTCCGTTCTTTCTTTGGACGTAACCGTGTCAGCTATCGTCGCAGGTGGCGTGCTGTGCGGCAAAGAGGCGTTAAGAAGCAACGCCGGGTTGTGGTGCAAGAGTTCAACTTCAAAAATTATTTTCTCGCTTTAAACAAAAAATACTTTGATTAGACTTTCAGAATCAAATGATTATCGATTGTTCTTCCAAACCCACCATATTTTGTATTTTTACTTGGACCACCTCAGGGTGAAATAAACGGCTGTTGATGCATCAAAACGCACTTCTTTGCAACTTCAGGATTTTGTTTACTGCGAGATATTGCCGCGCGCGCAGCTGGCCAAGTAGGCAGCGCGCGCTTGGCCTAGCGGTTATCGTACCTGCCTCCCACTCGAAAAGCGAGGGTTCGATTCCTGGCAGTGACGTGTCTTTTGTTTATCTCTGCATTTTAGTGTTCTGGCAAGTTCGAGAATCCGGGTGCTTGTTCGAGGTGCGAATGTTCTACGCGTCGAACTTTCTGCGCCGATTATTCCAGAAGCTCACACGTGTACATAAGGGGCTTCGCGTAGCGAGGCAGAGTCAGGCGAATGCAGCTCCCGGAGTTTCTGTGATGGCCAAAGTGCGGCGCCACTACGTAGGCTTCTTTGTCGTACGTCCATCCATACAAGAGAACTACTGTTCTCTCTCTATTCAACAGGCCCCAGACTTCTATGCGGGTATTTGCCGCTACATTTTCGAGCGCTCGAGTTGGATGTGTGCTATTGGTTACCATACTAGTAATGACCTATTCTTTGTGCACCCTCGTACCTAGCCTCGCTGTCCCCATATCCGGTGTGTGGGCCAAAAAAAGCAAGAGATTACAACGTATAACACGTAAAAAAATATAGGGGAAGCAAAAAAGGAATTATGATTAAAATGTAAACACTTTCCACCGCCGTGGCGAGAACAAAGCGACATTTCCACGCGTACCGGAAGTTCCGCATTTCAAGATGGCGACGCCCTCACGGAAAACCATGCATGAAAACAAACACGGGAAAAGTTTTCGGCCATTCATGATTGTTACTTTTTTCTGTAGCTCTTTAAACGATCGCGCGCCTCGCTCTCGCAGTGCGCGCGGCGCGTTTCGCTCGGTAAAGTTTTGAGTGCGTGTTAGCGGGAAAGTTTGTTTTTCTTTTGAACACCGAGTTTGTCGCTATGGCAGTGCCTCACTCTTACGGAAGGTACTGCTCTGCGAGATGGTGCAATAATCCAACGGAGAACTCGGAATACAGACAGTTCCGGTTTTCGACAGACGACAGGTAAGCCTCTAAGTTTTTGTAATTTTGGAGTCGGAAATGCAAGCATAAAAATATATACTTTGCAATCATCCCGACAGAGCAGTCAAATGGATCACGTACGCGAACCGACCGGAGTTCGAAGCTTTGGCCATGAGCAAGCTGCACGAGCGCCGGCTGTGCAGCGCGCACTTCAGGAATACAGCATTTGCGAGCCACAGGAGGATACGTTTGCGGCCGAATGCATGTCCTTTGGTTCAAGTAACCGACCCGAGACTGCAAGAGCTTGTTCCTCCAGTTGAGCTTGTCTCAGTACAATATTAGGTTATTTCATATTTGGTTTGGAGAAGCTGATCTGTTATGGTTATATTATTCAGAATTCTTATGGGGAGCTGCGACTCACCTGCCAGCCCCAGTTCTGGTAAATAATATTTCATATTAGTTTCTGCACTATAATTCTCAAGCTAGGAACGGCCTTCTTTTTATACTAATCTGCTCATATCTGTTGGCATCAATTTAGTATAAATTCATTGACTTTTTTCAGTTCGCCCGTCCTCACCATCGCCAACTGCCGCCTCTTTGCAGGGAAAGGCGCAGGTGGAGCCCCACCTTGGTGAGGAACTGAGCTTGTACGTGATGCTTTTTTCTAGACATGAAAGCAATATGGAACGCGCAGCGTCCGTTTACTGGCTCTATTAGCCAACTCTTGATATCAGTAGCACCATATTCCGTTTAGTGAACTCACAAGTGGCATTCGTCCCATTTTTTTCAGCTCGCCCGTACTCACCACCGCCAACTGCCGCCACTTTGCAGGAGGAGGCGCAAGTGGAGCCCCACCTTGGTGAGGAACTGAGCTTGTACTGGACGGTTTTTTTTAGACATGAAAGCAATATGGAAAGCTCAGCGTCCGTTTACTGCCTCTAGTAGGCAACTCTTGAAATTGGTGGCACCATGTTCAGCTTGAGTTGAAGCTTAATGCGAGTTCAATTTCTGAGTCATTTCCTCTCTCGAACAGATGTCACTCTAGAGACACCAATGGGAGCTGCAGCCTCATCGAGGTCCACGGCTGGCACGATGGCAACCCCAAAGAGACAAGGTGGCAGGCCGAGGAAAGAGTACTCACCCCGGACGAAACGTACATTAGATAACCTAAAAAAATCCAAAAACCGATTGCGCAAGAACCTTTTGAAGGCATCACAAACTTTACGAACTTTTTTTTCTTGGTTTTTCGAATCTGACACGACCTCGAGTCATGTCAGATTCGAGGCAGATTGACATCGTGCTGTTTAAACATTTATATGAACCACTCAGCTTTGCTTTGCGATAGAACATAAGAAACTTTCGTCAGTGCTGACTTGATCAAGCCGTAGTAGCCCTCGTCAAATTTTATTGTTGAGGCCGAGCCAACTGACAGGCATTAATATATAAAAGATATAGGATACCCTATTTGAGAGGTTCAATATCCAGGAGGTCTGCACAAGCCATAATAAAGTCGATGCACATCATAATCTGACTTGCGGTCTGGAGACTCGACGTCGTGTTTCAATTCGTGAAATCATCGTAAATAGCTTGTAAACCCTTGTAAATAGTTACTTACGCGCATTGTCTTAATGCGTATATGTTCCTAGAATAGTGATCATATAGACCAGTGGTTCTCAAATGAGGCTCCGCGGACCCTTTGGGGTCCGCGAATGCATTCTAGGGGTCCGCGAAGCCCTGCCTCATCAGTCAAGCGTGGCAATAAAAGTTGTATTTTTTTCAGGTCGAAAAGAAATGTTTCAGTTTTCAGGCGAGTTTCTTCGTGTGAGTGTCAATAAGAGAGGTCTACTTCACACTAGCCCTTAGTTATATTCATTTATTAAATCATTATTATATTTAACTTATACCTTTCCTCTCCTCTCACCACGTACGGGGTCCTCCATCATCTCCGCCGATCCACAAGGGGTCCGCGAAAATTAGATGGTTGAGAACCACTGATATAGACTTTTGAATAGCTCTCTAGGTATGAGCTGTTTCTATAAACTTCGCTAATTGCGCAATCAGTATTTTGAATTGTTACCGCATTCCTGCTATTCTGAACACTGAGTAGATAATGCACGTTGCGAGTTTCATTTATTGACTTATGCTGTTTTTCATAGCGCGTGCTCATGTTCGTATAGTTACCAGAAGTTTTGACATATATTGATATGTACATATGCATATTATGTCCTCCTAGACCAATTTTCTTTTTTTTTGCGTGTTCATCACTTGTTTTTTTATTGTGGAACGTTTTCTATAATTAAAGAAATGAGCAGATCTGAGTGGAAAACTTGTGGAATAATAGTTCTACATTCTGTGTTACTTACCGTTCCCATCTTTCCGTTTTTCACCACTTCCTTCGTTTAATGCTCGCTCACCTAGGGCTGTTGCATACATTTATGTAGATAACATTATGTAAAGAGTTTATTTTGAGAGTGTGGCCTAACCCAGGAGTATCAAATAAAAATGCATTTAAGTCCATCACCTGGATTTCTTTCTTTGCCTCGGTGAGATCGTTCTTAATGTTCATGTGTTCAAAGATTGCATGTGCAGACAACACTCGATCGCCCCGGCGCAGCGTAGTCTGCGCCGAGGCGTTTTCGGTTTTCGGCGCCGCCGCGCTGTTGCGCGCAGTACCGAAAACCGAAAAAAATCAAACGTCGGCCGCGCGTGCAAAAAAAAAAAAAAAAGAATCGGGGAGAAGATAGCGGGAGAGAGGAGGAGGAGGAGGGTACGCGAGGGTGTTGACTAAGGTGGCGCCATCTCATGAGAGTGTTGTGCGAATTTGTCTAGCCCCAGACCTCCTTTCGCCATTTTGCCGCAAAGCGCCGTGTCGCTAGTTTCGCTTTACCACGGTGGAAGGTACAGCTGCACTCCTCGCAGAGTCAGTTTCGCCTGAGCGTTCGATCTTGCTGCTTCGCCGCCTTCGACGCCTGCGACGCTCTGTTGTCATCTTTCTTTTTCCTTTTATTTTTGGGCACAAGTTCGCCCCATTAAACGTTCAGTTTACTCAGTCATTCGCCGCCTCATCACTTCTCATTCGTGACATTCTGGTGGAGGTGCGGGGTACGCACCCTATGTCTCTTCACCGTACCCCTCCGAGGACCCGTTCGGCAAGCCCCACTCCAAGTCGACGATTCGTGGAAGAGGCAGGACCCCGGGCGAGCCAGCGCCTTCAAGGACAACGCCCTGAGTTTGGACCACTGCCGGACAAGACAAAGAAGCCATCAAAGCCGGTGATGAGCTCCACGGACCAACCGACGGAAAACCCTCCAGCAGCGTCGCCCTACATGTTCTTGGCTGTGGTTCCCCGCGTGCCGACGCCATTCCGCGGTGAACTCTACGAGGACGTAGAAGACTGGCTCCTGCAGTACGACCGAGTGGCCCGCCACAACGGATGGACTGATGAGCAACGCCTCCAGAACATCTACTTCTCACTGGAGGGAACAGCAAGGCAGTGGTATGAAAATCACGAAGTCGCCTTGACCACGTGGGAAGTTTGTAAGAACGAGTTGAAGAAAACTTTTGTCAGTCAACACCGACGTGAGCGGGCCGAAGACCTGCTTCGAGGGAGGAACCAGGGACCCAAGGAAAGCGTTACATCTTTCACTGAAGACGTCCTCCGCCTCTTCGCCCGCGCCGACCCGCAGGCCACCGATGAAAAGAAGCTGCGGGTACTCATGCGAGGTGTCAGGGATGACATTTTCGGCGGCCTTGTCCGCAATCCGTCCGTCGACAGTGGAAAGCTTCGTCTCGGAGGCAACCAACCTTGAAAGGGCGCTCCTCGCAAGGGCGAACCATTACCAGCGGTATAATGGCGCCACCGTGACTCCAGCGTCTACCTGCAGCATCGGTTCCGGCAGCTCCGACCTCTCTGCGATCCGTGAGATGGTCAGAGACATTGTCCGCGAAGAGCTCAGGAAGTTGGTGCCGGCAGCAGAATGACCAGCTGCGCACTCACTCACTGAGCTCGTTCAAGAAGAAATACAGCGAGCCTTTCGACCGGAGTCTCCTGTCGACATCGCCGAACCCGAAGAACCGGTGGTAACCTACGCTTCAGTGGCGCGACGACCACCACCGGCTGCTCGCCAATACACGTCGCCACCTCGACGAGGCGCCCCAACGCCACACTACCTCCGACGAGAAGAACAACGGGTCCCGCATGTCCGTCCTGAACAGCCTGCGCCCAGAAAAACGGACGACGAAGGACGCCCGACCGACGCCCTTTGTGTTACCACTGCGGTGAAGCGGACCACATCTACCGACGATGCCCCTACCGCCAGCTGGGCCTACGAGGGTTTGCGCCCAACGACCCTCGACCACGTCTCGGAGAGGGACCTCGGGACATCGAGGACTACCTCCGCCGCTCTTCATCCCCTGAGTCGTCTCCCCGCCGAGGCTTCCGTTCACCGTCTCCCCGACGCTCGCCATCGCCCTTCCGCCGGTCTCGCCGAGACAGCCTGTCACCCATCGCATCCCGTCGGGAAAACTAGGCGCGGCAATGCCGAGAGGTGGTGTTGCCGAAGACGAACAATGCCAAGATCCTCCAAGATCGTCGGAGCCCTCCCACTCAAACGCCGCAACGCCCCGAAACGACGTTTCTGCAACAGTGTCGAATAACCTCAACGTTATCATCGACGGCCACGACGTGACGGCGCTCGTCGACACCGGAGCAGACTACTCGGCTTTGAGTGGGAGACCCTCTCGCCGCCTGCGAAAAGTGACAACGCCGTGGGATGGACCTCAAATACGAACCGCCGGAGGGCATCTCATCACGCCAGTCGGGAGATGCACCGCTCGCGTCGAGATCCACGGTGAGACGTGCCCTGTGAAATTCGTCATTCTACAAGACTGTGCCAGAGACGTCAGTCTCGGAATGGACTTTCTCTGCGAGTATGGCGCCGTCATCGACCTCGGAGCAAACCGGTTGACACTACGAAAACCCGTTTCACCACCGGAGGAACCGAAAGCGACATCACCTGCGGTCCGAGTTCTCGCAAGCCACGTGAACTTACCGCCGCGGTCGAGTGTTTTTGTGCCCGTCGGGATCACCGAAGCTTGCTGCGGCGAAGTTCTGCTCGAGGGAAGCCTCCAGTTGCTTCTAGGAAGAGGAATAGGCGTCGCAAGAGGAGTAGCTGAACTTCAAGATGGCCGCACGGTGGTCCTCGTGACGAACTTCAGGAATGAAACGCAGCACCTCACGAAAGGTGCAGCCGTCGGCCACGTTGAGGAACTCCAAAACTCCGCCAAAATCGCCGCCATTACTGACGAGTCATCGCCACCTCAGCAAGACACTACGCCGCCAGCGCAGCTTGACATTGACCCCAAGCTTCCAGGCCCGAAACGACGGCAGCTGAGTGACCTTCTCGCCGAATACAGCGACTGCTTTGCGTCGTCGTCGAAGGTGCGCCAAACCACCGTTGCGAAGCATCGCATCGTCACCGAGGACGACGTGCTCCCTGTGCACCGATCGCCGTACCGAGTCTCCGTAAAAGAACGGGAGGTCATCCAACAGCAAGTGGAAGAAATGCTGAACGACGATATAATCCAGCCTTCAAGCAGTCCGTGGGCCTCTCCAGTCGTGCTGGTTAGGAAGAAGGACGGAACGCTTAGGTTCTGCGTTGACTACCGGCAGCTGAACGCGGTTACGAAGAAAGACGTCTACCCACTTCCCCGCATCGACGACACTCTAGACCGGCTGCGCCATTCTCGATATTTCTCATCGATGGACCTAAAGAGCGGCTACTGGCAGATCGAAGTTGACGAACGGGACCGAGAGAAGACAGCTTTCGTCACGCCGGATGGCCTGTACGAGTTCAAGGTGATGCCTTTCGGCCTATGCACGGCGCCGGCAACATTCCAGCGTGTCATGGACACAGTACTGGCAGGGCTGAAGTGGCAGAGCTGTCTCGTCTACCTTGACGACGTCGTAGTGTTTTCAAGTGACTTCGACGAGCACTTGCGACGACTCCGAGCTGTTCTCCAAGCCATTCAGACCGCCGGACTCACACTCAAGCCGTCAAAGTGCCGGTTTGCCTATGACGAACTGAAGTTTCTAGGCCACGTGGTTAGTAACAAAGGCGTCCGCCCAGACCCCGAGAAGACTCGCGCCGTCGCGGCATTCCCAGCGCCGACAGACAAGAAGGCCGTGCGAAGATTCCTTGGACTTTGCGACCTACTATCGGCGCTTCGTTCGGGATTTTGCTAAAATTTCCGCACCGCTCACGCACCTCACGAAGGACGCCGAGAAGTTCGAATGGGGCGAGGAGCAGCAGCAGGCATTCGACGCGCTGAAACGACGACTCCAGACTCCTCCTGTACTTGGACATTTCGATCAGGATGCGGAAACCGAGATTCACACGGACACAAGTAACGCGGGACTGGGCGCAGTACTAGTCCAAGTGCAAGAAGGCATCGAGCGAGTCATCGCCTACGCAAGTCGGACACTGTCCAAGGCGGAGAAAAATTACTCTACGACTGAGAAAGAATGCCTTGCGGTCGTCTGGGCAATCACGAAGTTTCGTCCGTACTTGTACGGGAGCCCGTTCCGCGTGGTGACGGACCACCACTCGCTTTGCTGGCTTGCGAACCTCAAGGACCCGTCAGGACGCCTCGCTCGATGGAGTCTCCGACTACAAGAGTTCAACATGACTGTGGTCTACAAGTCAGGCCGCAAGCACAGCGACGCCGACTGCCTGTCCAGAGCCCCCGTCGAAACCCCTTCCGGCTGCAGCGACGACAATGACGACGAGTGCTTCCTAGGAGCAGTGAACACCGACGACATGGCACGACGTCAACGGGACGATCCTGAGCTGCGTGCATTGATCGAGCACCTGGAAGGGGGAGGGAGTACCGTGCCACGTGTCTTCTCACGAGTACTGCCGACCTTCGCCATTCGACAAGGTGTACTCTACAAAGAGAACTTCGGGGACAACAACACACCGTGGTTGCTGGTAGTCCCAACCGACCTTCGGGAGGAGATCTTCCAAGCATGTCACGACGACCCGACGTCCGGACACCTCGGTTACAGCCGAACACTGGCCCGTATTCGTGAAAAGTATTACTCGGCCAAAGCTCCCCAAAGCCGTCCACCTCTACACCCGATCGTGCCACGAGTGCCAGCGACGTAAGAAACCGCCGACGAAGCCGGCAGGTCTCCTGCAGCCGATTGCTCCCCCGACCGCACCGTTCCAGCAGATCGGAATGGATCTACTTGGCCCTTTTCCGCCGTCAACGTCGGGAAACCGCTGGATAATCGTCGCCACAGATTATCTCACGCGGTACGCCGAAACGAAAGCCCTTCCTTCAGGGACTGCTGTGGAAGTCGCCAAGTTTTTCATCGAGTCCATCGTCCTCCGGCATGGCGCTCCCGAAGTTCTTATCACAGATCGCGGATCATCGTTCATGGCACAGATGACCCAAGAAATCCTCCGGCTCAGTCACACCAGCCATCGTCGTACCACTGCGTACCACCCACAGACCAACGGGCTGACGGAGCGACTCAACAAGACAATCGCCGACATGATCTCTATGTACGTCGACGTAGAGCACAAGACGTGGGACGAGGTGTTGCCCTACGTCACGTTCGCCTACAATACGGCGGTTCAAGAGACCACTGGATTCACACCTTTCCAGCTGGTACATGGTCGCAAGGTAACGACCATGCTGGACGCCATGCTGCCCCATGAGCCATCTGACAATGAGAGCGACGACGCCCAGGCGGTTGCTCAACGGGCCGAGGAAGTCCGCCAGCTCGCCCGACTCATGATTCAAGACCAGCAACGCGTCGACGCGGGCCGCTACAACCTTCGTCGTAGGGACGTCCACTTCCAGCCCGGAGACAGGGTGTGGGTGTGGACGCCCATCCGTCGCCGCGGCCTTAGTGAGAAACTGCTGAAACGGTACTTTGGACCATACAAGGTGCTTCGTCGCCTCGGCGAACTGAACTACGAGGTGATGCCCGACGGAACACGAACATCGTCACGCCGCCCACCACGACCTGAGGTCGTCCACGTCGTGCGCCTGAAGCCGTACTACGCTCGATAGGACTGTGGACCTTATGTGCTCCAAAGGACTCTTTAGTTTATCGTTCTTTTTTATTTTGTTTTGTTTTGTGTTGCATCGGGGCGATGCACTTTTAAAAGGGGGAGTAATGCCGCGCGCGCAGCTGTCCAAGTAGGCAGCGCGCGCGTGGCCTAGCGGTTATCGTACCTGCCTCCCACTCGAAAAGCGAGGGTTCGATTCCTGGCAGCGACGTGTCTTTTGTTTATCTCTGCATTTTAGTGTTCTGGCAAATTCGAGAATCCGGGTGCTTGTTCGAGGTGCGAATGTTCTACGCGTCGAACTTTCTGCGCCGATTATTCCAGAAGCTCACACGTGTACATAAGGGGCTTCGCGTAGCGAGCCAGAGTCAGTTTCGCCTGAGCGTTCGATCTTGCTGCTTCGCCGCCTTCGACGCCTGCGACGCTCTGTTGTCATCTTTCTTTTTCCTTTTATTTTTGGGCACAAGTTCGCCCCATTAAACGTTCAGTTTACTCAGTCATTCGCCGCCTCATCACTTCTCATTCGTGACAATATTTAATTGAGCTGTTATAAATATTTTTTACAGATTATATAGCCTGCAGGGCAGCCGGTAAAAAGTTATATTAAGTCCCAGGGGCAGTTAGATATTTTTTATTAAAATAACAAAAATGTAAAAATTTTCAAAATATTTTAGTTTTAAAAATATTTAAATTGAACAAACTTCACAAGCCCAACCACATTGTAAGTCGAAAGCCGTGCAAATTTAAGAAAAAGATATTGCTAGGTGTTTCACTAAAAAGCTGATTTTTCATCAATTATTGAGTGATGCCTAGTTTCACGCTGTTTTTAAAAGTTCAAACCGCGCTCACATCAAAAATGTTCTTCTCCAAAAATATTTTAGGGCATGGCTACAAACATTGGGGCAAAACGCCATGAATTTTTTTTAGAAATCGGAAGGGGTCGAGCATAATATCTGGGACGTTTGACATGGAATGACCCATTATTATTGTTACAAAGAGTTAACGAAACAATGGCGCAGCTTTGTAATAAAAAAAAAAAAGCAGTGACGTAGTTTAGTGGTACGGTGTTTTCTCCGTAAGCAGGCGCTCCTCGGTTCGGTCGGGTTCAATCCCTGGTAATCCGTGATTTTTTTTCTTCCCTTTTTTTTAGTACATTTGTTTTTGTTGAGCATTTGGTAATATTTACATTTCTCTTTACAATTAAAACTGAAAAAAAAATGTTGACATTATTTTAACTAAAATGTAGGGGACTCCCTTTTCCGGATGTGCAATCGGGGACAGCTGGGATCGGGTTGCCGGCTGGACGGGACGTGATTGAGGGGGGGGAGTGTAGAGAGGAGGTAGCTAATAGTGTTCGTAATCACGCAGCTGACGCTATGGTGGCTAGAGAGTTGGGTGTGTCGAGCGGCGGCCGGCGCGCGGCACCGAAACGGAAATCTGTCGCCAGGAGGCGCCTCGGAAGGCCTGTATGCTATCCGACCGCGGCGTTTTGGCTGCGTCGGGGCCGAAATGCGCTGCGTGCGGACCTTTTCCCGGCCACTTGTCGGCTGTGTTTTTTTTACAGAATTAATTGGCGTGGCATAATGAAAGTCTGATAAACCTGGATTCGATAGTCGACCCGATTTTGGAGCGTCGACGAAGGTAAATGCGCACTTGAAGTCGTTCTATTCTCACCGCAACGTTCTCGTTCGCGAGTTAAGGCGTCGATTCCGAGATATTATAAAAAATGGGGAAATTTTTTTTTTCTTTCGTGTACAACGTTTTCGAAATACGTGAAATGTCCACCGAGGTATCAGCAGCCGTGACGAAATTTAGCGTTTCGAAGCCGCTGTGTCACGTCTGTCAAATGGATCGACGCTGAACCGCGCAGGCACTTTAACATTAAAATATGTCTGAGGACACTGGACACTTCTGGTGCAATTCCCCTGTGATTCAAGAGCAGACATGGCTGGCGAGAAACAACGCCAAAAGTTGTCATGACACAAAGCAAACAATGCATTTTTGGCACTTTACATTTTTATTCAACGTGGAAAACTAGCAATGAAATACAAAATTGATTTTAAAAGAGAGTGAGCGAAGTAACATATTATACATGTTACATGAACCATTCCTGAACGAAATATTCAGGAATAGGCAATGTAATTGTCGTAACTTTGGCAATTAAAAGTTCTCGAGAATAAGCAATTAAACATTACTTTTGTGCTAACCCCCATACAAAATGGCTTATGGCGTATGATCTTCCACATATGGTAACAAATATATCTTTCTCGTGTGTACCGACTAGAGCAAACCTAAGGGTACCCAGAAACCAGTAGTGATCGTATTTGTCTTCAATGTGTAAAGACATATTTTCGATTGATCAAAAAAGATTGTGCCTCCTCACCAGATGAGTGCAGTTTGATTGTCGGGATCACACTGTTTTAGGCAGGACATAGGTATACGAACACAGGTTTGAAGTACAGCCAGGATCTTTACAGCCATTGGCAAGACCCACAAGCACTCTGAGAATGAACATACCCTATCATATGGTACCATGAAAGGGCATACCTTGCAGTCAGCGTTCTGCTTTGAAGTCTATCAGGACAAGAATGACAGTACCGCAAACAATTATTAGGTACCGTCGCATTTTGGTCACTTTACTTCAAACGGCCGGGTTATAACAGAACACAAAGGACAGAAACAACCAGAGTCTAGGGAAGCATATTTTAGCCTAGCCGAATATAACCTCTTGAATACCGAGGCACACCGAACAGTCCAATGATGACACCTCCGCTAGATTTTCATGTCGTTGCATAGAAATTGCCATCAACTAAAGTGGACACCATTGTGACATTGCGACGCCAAATTTTATGGAGAGTCCATGGTATAAAGAACATTAAACTCTGTGCGAAAGGCCGAAATTCGGATTTCAGAAAATAAGGCCGCAGACAGCGTTGGGTAAAGTGCATCTAAAAGGTGCTTCTAGTAAAGTACAAAGTAAATGAGACGTTATAACGTCTCATTTACGTATCAGTGTACTTAATAATTTACTTATAAGTAAATTATTAAGTACACTGGGAGCAACGTACTTGAAGTAAAGTGCTACAAATACAATGTACTTTCAAAGTAAAGTTTTAACACAATCTTTCATGATGCCCTTTCATTCCCCTATACAGAGATATTTTTTAAATTGGTATGCATTGCCAAGGGGTAGTCAAGGGAGCATGACCTCAAAAACAGCGGCGAATATTTAGTAAAGTCAAGTGGCCACAGAGTCGTTTTTTTTTTTTCAGGAATGGAGTCAAATTCAGAAGACCGTCTTCTGAATTTGGCTCCCTTGCACTGGATTGTTGCACCCAAGGGGGTTAAATGTACTAGGAGAGAGCATATGACGTCAGTCCCGTAGCTTCCGCAAGCAATCCTCTCATAGAAAAATGCCCCCTCCTTAATAAAAAATAAAATATAAAAATAAGTGTACAAGCGAGCTGGTGATAATTAATCATGATGTGACACCTGCGATTGGGGTGCGAAAAAAATTAAGGAACTTTCAAATAGAAGGAAAAGACAAAAGAGAATGTCTCAAAACAATGCTCTCCTCTGTTTGTTTTTTTCGCACCACAGATTTAGGTGCTACATTATGGTTAATTTTTCTCTCCTAATATTTTAAACCTCCTCGCTTGCGCTGACCGACCGAGAAGTAGCAAGAGTTCAAAAAGCTACGGGAAAGCCGCTCTTAGTACAAACGGGGCGATGCGTCGTCTGCTCACGTTTCTGGTGAGAGTGGAATATCCCTCCCAGTATTTCTTCGGAGTTGACAAGGCATCACTTCGTGATACTAATTTAACAAAACCAAATTTGGGGAATGTATCTCGAAGTCGGGAATTGTACTTTCCTCTGAAAGTAGCAGAAAAAAATACTTTAAGTACAAGTACATAGTTCGACGTGAGCGCGTTGGTGAAGTTATATAAAAACAGAAAGAATAAACATAGGGACGGACAGAACATCACCACGGAAGAGGTGATGTTCTGTCCGTCCCTATGTTTATTCTTTCTGTTTTTATTTACAAGTACATACTCGGAGAATGTACTTCAAGTAAAGTACAAGTTTCCTAAACCTAATTAAAGTAGCACTTTAAGTGCAATGTACTTAAAGTACTTCCCAACACTGGCCGCAGACGTGTTCAGCAGGACGCTACGAACCCCAAAACACCACTCATACAGCGATATCTCGAACGGATCGAGCGATACTTTAGAGAAGTATCGCTCGATGTACCGCTCGTCGAAGTGAAGTGCGCACACCCCGGAGTTTTCCTGAAGATGCGTGTCTCCCCTCGGAATATTCCTGTCCCAGTGAGAGAAGAGGACTGGATCCTTCGGGACGGCGAACAACGTGTGTTTTTCTTTGCAGACCTGTAGCCTGTCGTGAATCCTGAAACGAAGCAGTGCTTCGCTCGCTGCTTTTTCTTTACGCCGGAGGTTGACGGGGCAACGTCCATAGTCTCGGCGTGTCACCTGACGGACGGACATGCAGGAACGGTTGAAATAAATTCACACGAGCGCTGAAGAACAGATGAAAGCGGGCGTGAACTCGTCGCTACCCGCCTTGCCGCACGGAAATGCCTGCTCCAGCAGCGCGCGCCTAGCATACAGGCTGACTAGAGCGCCCCTGACGGTGATTTTCCAAACCGGCCGCGGCGATGCATGGGAGAGCCGGCGCGCTCGACACACCCAACTCTCTAGCCACCCTAGCCGCACACTGTCGCCGCAAAGCGGCTTGAACGCAGGCTTAACACGCTCCCCAGTGATGCACGCGCCGTCCGAAAAGGGTGACCCAAATGGCGTGAGCTCTCCGCGTACTGCGTATACCAATTTACAGCCGAGGTGCACTACCTAGTGCATATAGCTTTACTCATAAAGATATGTCGATTGTATTTGCGATGGAGAATGTTGTGTTACCACCAATATCACAGTGGGTTGTAACGTGACTTACTGAGACGTACGTGTTTGAAAACATTTCATTTTTCTCTACATCTTAAAACAAAACAGACAAGACCCACAACGAGCAGGTTTCACATCAATCACTCGGTGATTGATGTGATGTGTACGAAGAGGGCTTCGTACACAAATGGATTCTAGTTGGACTGCTTGAGGGTGAGTCGAGGACTTCCTCAAAATGTACAAATATCTATCCTTGGACACCCTGAGGATATTTCAAGGTTGTCTTTACATTGTCTGGGTTTGGACCACCCAAACCACCCCTCCTACGCCCTCCTACGCCACTGTGCCGCCTGTTATTGGTGCGGCACACCCATGGTAATTGTCGCTGTCCAGTGCACGTCATAGACTTATAGGTGGATGCTGTCAAATCAGATATTACATCGTTCGAGAAACGATGCTAACCCTATGCTTTGTTCAGGTGTTGCTGACCACTGCCCTTGCTACGACTTCGCCACCCTCGCCCGGAAATCTTCTGCACGACCCGCTGATACGGGATGACTCCTCGGATCCCCACGGAGCGTATCTCGACAAGCCCGCCACTGCTTTCCCGACCGCGCGGCTCACGCGACCCGACCCGGACAGCCCACCACGCGAGACGGCCAGTTAGGGCACGACATCGTTCGAGAAACGATGCTAACCCTATCCTTTGTTCAGGTGTTGCTGACCGCTGCCCTTGCTACGACTTCGCCACCCTCGCCCGGAAATCTTCTGCACGACCCGCTGACACGGGATGACTCACGGATCCCCACGGAGCGTGTCTCGACAGGCCCGCCACTGCTTTCCCCGACCGCGCGGCTCACGCGGCCCGACCCGGACGCGTACATCTTCGACGCCTGGCAACACGCAAGCTCGGGGACATCACGTGACCTCTGCCTCCGCGGACGGCTACAAAAGCCCACCACGCGAGACGGCCAGTTGGGGCACGACATCGTTCGAGAAACGATGCTAACCCTATCCTTTGTTCAGGTTGGTCCCCTTTCCAATGCCGCCTGTTATCGAAGTAACAATTTGTGTTTGATGGCGATGTCGTGCCTCTACGACCTGTCTGACTGTCGTAGGCATGTGCTCGCGTTCCTTGTCAGGTGCATTCATGTGCGTTATTTGTCCTTATTACTACTGCAAATGTCGGGTGACATCGAGACAAACCCAGGCCCAACTGTGGAGGAACAGTTGGGTAGCATACTTGAAATTATCACCAGGATAGAAAAGAGCCAGGTCGATGTGCTTGCCGAGCTTAAACGGGTTCAGAGCGCTCAAAAGTCTACCGACGAAAATGTGAGTGCACTTTCCGATAGAGTGACAGCTCTCGAGGCCCAGTTTGCCGCGGCGAAGGCCCTTCCCGTCCGCGACGTTCTTGACCATGAGGCCTCTGGCGGTATTGTGTCGGAACTTTACAAGGTAAATTCGCGATGCGACGACGCAGAGAATAGACTGCGGAGGTCAAATCTGCTGTTTTTTGGCATTCCGGACTCGCAGACCGAAACATGGACCCAGTCGGAGGAGAAGGTAATCCGGCTTTGTGCAGAAAGCCTGGGCGTCGAGATAAGCCCCGGTAACCTTGAGCGCTCCCACCGGCTGGGAAAGTTCTCGGCTAACAAAACCGACCGATCATCGTGAGATTCTTGTGCTTCAAGGACAAGCAGAACGTTTTGTTCTCTGGAGGAAAACTAAAGGAAACTCAGTACGCGGTGCGTGAGGACCTCTCGCTTTCGGTGCGCACGGCTCGCACTAAACTCTTTCATTATGGCAAATCACTGAACTCCATTTTCAAAATTCGCTTTGACAAACTGTACGTCAACGACAAGTGTTTCCAGTATGATTCTGCGGCCGACTCCGTCACAGAGATTCCTAGATAGCAGCGAGGACCTCTTTCTGATCGGTCACCGCCGCCCGTCTCTACGCGACGTATAAAGACTTCGAACCATACAGTCACGTTCACTAATATCCGTAGCCTCCTTCCCAAACGTGAGGAGCTCAGTGGCTTTATTCAAGATAATAATTCTGACATTGTCATTGTTACAGAAACGTGGCTAAAGCCTGAGATAAGTGACAGCGAAATTTCCCCCTAACTCAATGTTTAATATTTACCGATGTGATCGGTCTGCACAGAGCGGAGGTGGTGTGCTAATAGCGGTAAAAAAATGCATTTCTTCCTTTCATATTAATACCAGCTCTAATATCGAGGCTACTTTTGTTTGTGTCACATCGTCCTGCACAAAAACTATTATCGGTGTCTGCTACCGACCTCCGAATTATAGCGGCACGTTTTGCCACGAGCTTCATTCTCTGCTGCTTGAAATTAATGAGCGGTACCCAAAATCAAATGTCTTAGTCTTTGGCGACTTTAACTTCCCTAACATAGATTGGCTTAGTCTAACAACTAGTGGGTCCAGTGAAGCCAGGGATTTTCTTGATCTATGCTTAAACCATAATCTCACCCAAGTCGTCAACAAACCTACACGTGAAGACAACATCCTTGATCTCATTCTGACGACGTCCCCAGACCTGGTGACATCCATTAGCCAAACGAAAGGTTTTAGCGACCACAATTTGCTGACCGTGGAGTTATCCTTACCCATCCATTATAGAAACCCATCCTCAAAAATTATCAAGGACTACTTCAAAGCCACTTTCGACGCAATAAACAGCAATCTTTCTGCATATCTACCGTTGTATACCGCCAGTTTTTATTCTAGGACCGTGGAACAGAACTGGTTACTCTTTAAAACAAGTTGAAAATAATCACGTTAGGGACGAACCTCACTCGATTTGCTTCAGTTTTTATTCTAGGACCGTGGAACAGAACTGGTTACTCTTTAAAACAAGTTAAAAATAATCACGTTAGGGACGAACCTCACTCGATTTGCTTCGTGGATGCCGCACAGTATGGCCGCTCGGCCAAGTTCGCTGCCGTTTCCATCGATCATAAGGGTTCGATCCTTAATTCCGCATCTTTCAAAGATTCTACTCCATCGAGGGCCGAGCAGGCGGCCATAGCTCTCGCCCTCCTGGATGACAGTAGATCGCACATCTACACAGACTCTAGATCGGCGGTTCGGGCTTTTGCTTCTAACTCCATTTACGACGAAGCCTATAAAATTCTTGGCAATAAGATTATCTCAACGCACACCATTACTTGGTTTCCGGCACATCTCGATTCGCAGCTAGATTCCCTTACCAACCTGAACGATACTGCTAACTCTCGGGCGCGCGCTCTAACCCTCCGCGCCGGGAAGGACGCCGATCTTCAGGGTGGCTACGGGAATTTAAGGACATCTTGTTCACCTTTAACGAAGTCACCAAGCACTATCAAATGGGCAGGCGGACTTTTCCGCCCCCGCACGGTAAACTCTCCAGGTCTCAGGCAATCACACTCAGAATGTTGCAGACTAGATCATATCCCAGTTTAGCTTTCTTCAGCATTATTGCTCCGGATACCTTCAAGTCTACTTGCCCGGACTGCGGGTCGGTTAGCAGCCTTAATCACATGCTCTGGCGGTGCCCCTCGTTACGGGGGCCCAATAAAGTCACCGAGGAGGAGTGGAGCTCTGCCATCACGAGTTCCGAGCTTCTCCCACAACTCCGGGCTGTCCAGAGAGCCCACGATGCGGCGGTGAGGCTAGGCCTCCCCGTCCCCACGTGGGAGCGGCCCGCGGTGCTGCTCTAAGGGCAGCGCTTCTCAGGACCTCAATAAAGTTCTTTGTCTGTCTGTCTGTCATTGACCTGTTTGTACCCTCCGTCCATGTACGGAGCGATGATTGCAACCCATTGTTCAACAAAGCATTACGGTCCCTTAACAATAAAAAAAAGCGATTGTTTAGAAGAACAAGGCGTCTGGACTGCGACGCTGCCTGGGATGCATACTTTTTGTGCCTTAAGACCTACACTCGGAACCTTCGTCTGGCTAAACATAAGTTCTTTTTTGAGGATCTTTTTAGTATCCTGCGTAACAACCCTAAAAAATTCTGGAAGATTATATCCCCTAACTATCGCTCCTCCTCTATCCAGCTAACCGATGAGGACGGTTCCCCAATATCTGAAACGGACTGTGCCACAGTATTAAACGACTATTTTTCGTCTGTGTTTACATTAGAAGACGCCGACGTCCCTATATTCCCAGCACTACCGTACGAGCTTATGGAACCTATTGACATCTCATGTGCTGGAATAGCGAAACTCCTTGACAACTTGAAATTGACATCCTCTGGAGGACCTGACGACATCACCCCCAAAATTCTTCACTACACCAAAGCAGTGTCCAGCGAATTTCTCTACTTAATATTCTCACAGTCCTTATCGCAGGGATGCCTCCCATCCGACTGAAAACTGGGTAAGGTCGTTCCGGTCTTTAAAAATGGGGATCGTTCTTCGGCTTCGAATTACCGCCCTATTTCTCTAACCTGCGTAGCCTCAAAACTTCTAGAGCATATTATCTACTCAAACGTTGTATCTCATCTTGAGAGTAATAACTTCTTTTACAACAAGCAACACGGTTTTCGTAAGGGACTGTCTTGTGAGACGCAGCTCGTAGAATTCACCCACGAGTTATACACCAATTTTGAATCCAACCACCAAACTGATGCCTTATTTTTGGACTTTTCGAAGGCTTTCGACCGCGTTGCCCACTGTCGCCTGCTTGCCAAACTTTCATGCCTCGGAATTGACCCTCTCCTTCTCTCCTGGATCCGGGATTTCCTCTCCTCTCGCACTCAATTCACCACAATTAATAGTTCCTCATCCCCCGCGCTGAAGTTACCTCGGGAGTTCCCCAGGGCTCGGTTCTTGGTCCCCTACTTTTTCTGATCTTTATTAATGACATTCCAGGCAAAATTTCCTCTAACATCCGCCTTTTCGCTGACGACTGCGTCCTATATCGAAGGATAGTTTCTTTTGAAGACCATCTTCTACTTCAAAGAGACCTGGACGAAATCCAGGCGTGGTGCACCAGGTGGTTAATGACACTAAACAAATCGAAATGCAAGTTAGTCCAGTTTTCACGAAAACGACAAGGATCTCAGTTCTCGTACAAATTAGAAAATAACTTAGTCGAAGACGTCCCGTCCTATAAATACCTCGGTGTGACTCTAACTAACGATCTCACCTGGAACGCTCACATCGAGCTTATATGCGCTGAGGCGTCTCGCTGCCTCGGTTATATAAGACGAAACCTGAAATCGGCTCCCCCATTCGTGCGAAAATTGGCTTATGAGACATACATTCGACCCAAATTGGAATATGCTGCGGCCATTTGGAGCCCTCACCAAATATACTTATTAAATCACCTCGAGGCAGTCCAGAACCGCGCTGCCAGGTTTATTTTGAAAAAATATGATTGGTCGGTTAGTGTATCCGCCCTAAAGAGCGAACTGAACCTTCCTTTACTAAACGTCCGCCGTAAGATAGCGCGACTCTGTCTCTTTCACAAAATTTACTACTGCCTCCCTGCGCTCCGAGACTCTCTCCTCCTACCCCCCAGGCGATCTTCATCGCGGCTAAATCACCCGTGTCACGTTTCCCGCATCTCAGGCAGCACAACCTATTTTAACTCCTCCTTCTTCCCTCGTACTATTGTAGACTGGAACGACCTCCCCTCACTTATTGTAGCCCAGACGGATCCCGCCGCATTTCGCAACGCTCTTTGTTCTCATTTCTGTTAATCCCCACTGTGCCGTTCTATTTGTTTGTCTTGTCCTTTACTGGTTGCAATGTATCAATGTTTTCATCCCCTTATGCTCCCCATGTACCCAGACTAATTTGTGTATTTGCCGTTGCTCGTGGCGATGCCACTTTGTTTTTGCAACGCCCCATGTATTCGCATATGTCGTTGTTACGTACTGTTTTATACTTTCGTGTTTTGTACCCCCCTTATGTAATGCCCTCAACGAGGGCCTTTAAGGGAACTTGAATAAATAAATAAATAAATATGCCATGCAACAAATGAGCAGTGGCATATTTCTGTTTGAAAGAGGGAGGGAGGGGGGGGGACGGACTGCGGTGGCTGGGATGTCCTTGACTTGGGGTCTGGAGGAGAGGGTCAAAATGCCTGCGTATATTATAGGGTCGGCTAAATGAAAGTCCTTAAGGCTTTCTCCTGGCTATTCGACTGCAAAAAAGAGTGTGAGGGACTCATTTGCAACTTCAGTCCGTCGAGCAGTGTTTCGATGCGATTCTCGAATGATGAGCTGCAAATACGTCTTAGAACTACACCCGCAAATATATATGGTCCAAAACAGCTGTGCTGATACTTAAAAGGTGACATCTGCTGATCACTCCTGGCTACTGACTTTGCAAAGTTCTGGGCTTGAACCTCTTTTAGAACTATGTTTTTATTGCTTCACTTTACCCTGTAATATATCTATAATCCACATGCAGGTTCCACAGCTACATTACACATCGAATGCAAGTCGCAGCAGGACAGGCAGCATGGTTGCGATATTTACCAAACGAGAGAAGACCTGGATGAGTTTGGAACTGAAACGGTACCCAGGTGAAAATTTGCAACTGGGACCAGTCGGAAATCCAACTGGTTTAAGGAAAATGTGAATCGAAAAACGGCAAATTTTTTTTTAAAAAGTGATTTTGCTTTTTTTTTGTGTTCTATTATCTTGGAACCTTCCTCTTTTTCGTGTAAGAAAATCAAGACCAGATATCATCGCGAAATTAGTCAGATATGAGTTTGAGGCCCGTCTCATGATGGAAAACAGCGCAAATCTGAGCCATTTTCGAGCGCGTAATTCTTCGGATCGCGGCGTCGCCCGCCATCACGTTTATTTTGGCGCGTAGGCCTAGCTGTTTTCTCTGAAACTGTCGTCGATAGTTTCGTATTCCGGTTGTAAATAATAAAAATAAATGTTTTTCCCGCTGCAAACGCGCGTCACCACTGGACTTTTAAATCACGTGATGCGATTGTGGCCCCGCCATTGGCCAAGAGTAACATGCTGCGCGGCGAAGCTTGCTTGCGGTTCTAGCGTCTCACTGCTCCGGATACCAGAACCAACAGCTTGTTCGATCATTCTGCTTTCTTAGCGATGGGCGTCGACGGAAAATGCGACTTTCAAGCTTGGAAGTTTTGAACGACACAAGTTCAAAGGAAGTCGCGAAAAGGGCAACCGGAAAGCTTCAAAGAAGAAAAGCTTATTCGGGGCAGCTAACCCTAACCTCGGTCGGGGCGGCGCGGCGACGCTTTTGAGTCCGATCGCTCGAGTTTCATCGGCAGCGCTGACGAGCTCGTTCGTGCATCGGAAAAGAAGATGTTTGAAAACGAAGAGAGAGCTGCAGATGAGCGTGCAAGTACTGCGATCGGCGAGATCGGCGCGATGGAAGCTCTCTTCAGTGGCGCGGCATGCTCGACTTGCGGAAAGTGCGAACTCGCCGTCCAAGAATCGGCTGCTACGCGAAAGGGACTGGCATCTTTTCTGGAGCTGTGCTATGCAGCGGGGGAATTCTAGTTTGGTGGTCCAGGCTCTGAGACTTGGAACTATATGACCACCAAGTTTCGTGTGGTTTGAGTGAGAATTTAGGTATGTAACATAAAACTAAACATTCATTTGCGTTTTTCTCAAATTGGTATTTTTGTCTGTTTTCAGAGTTTGTGCACACAATTTTCACAATTTTTGGTTACTGTATCGCAACCAAATTTTGCACAGTTGTTCCTAGTGATGTATAGAGTGTGCAAATCTTGCTAGTTATTCGATTGGCACCACTGAAGTTTTATAAAATAATATAAAACTAAAGTGAAACATAAAAAGTGATGACTCAATAGTTCACAATTTTTATTTTCTCTCCAGGCGTAGATATTTTTTTCAGGTAGATTTGCACACTCTACTGTTCACAAGGAAGCAACCAGGCTATTTAGGATGCTCTCTTTTAAGTAAATGTGAGAGAAAAGGGTGCACAAAAAAGGCATTTTATATGCCTTCATACATGCACAGATATTTCACCAAGGCAGGTATCAGAAAACTGACTACATATATGACAAGAGGAGCTCAATATGTACTAGCTGTGCGAATTCCAGCCTCCTAGCATCAAAATTAGAAAAAATATTCTCGAGGAGCGTGTCCCCTTAACTGGGAACCAACTGGTGCAAACTGGGAGTCAACTGGTCCCAGCTGGGAGTCACTGGTCTCAGCTGGGAGTCAACTGGTCTCAGCTGGGAAGCAACTGGTCCCAACTGGGAGGCAACTGGTCCCAGCTGGGTCAACCCATCCCAGCTGGGAGGCAACTGGTCCCAGCTGGGAGTCAACTGGTCCCAGCTGGGAGTCAACTGTTCCTAGCTGGGAGCCATCTGGTACCAGCTGGGAGTCAACCAATCCCAGTTGGGAGTCAACTGGTACCCCTAGTTGGAAGTCAGGGGATTGCAGTTCCTAAGTTAGCTGGGACCAGATAATTAACTGGACCATTTAAAAGCCACTAGGTTCAGTTGAGCCGTGAAAATAACAAAATACCACATGACAATTCACCCACCTAATCACGGAGCATGTTTTATATTTCACAGGCTCCTTGAAAAAGCACATGGTGTATCATGTTGCAAACACATAAATCGGGTTTTCTTTAAAAGTGCCCTAGTTTCCAATGACACCTCGATGAATTAGTATGAATTATTTCTGCCCAAGTGAAAAAGATACTTGCATGTGCTCTCACTTTGCTAGTAATGCAGTGGTTTTCATCTATGCAGAATGCTCCATTTTTTAAAGCTGCATGTATATCAAATGCACACCCCGTATAACAGACATGTTATTCATGTGGGAAAGAAATGTACAAAGTAACTGAATATTGTTTCGTACTGTTTATTTTGGGTGTTCAAAAGATAATGCACCACAATGATAGTATAAAGCAGTGTGAAAAGCATGGCAACCCAGTGACAACCAATTCTTTAAAGCAATCTAAAACCACAGGTACATTAAAATGTAATAAATTTCCTAAAGCTCTTTTAAAATCAACACGGAAAACGCCTGCACAGAAGCTTGGTGTGCATTCACTGTCTGAGATCTGAGAAAATGCATTTGAATGTAATTTTATGTGCATGGGTACGTCAATTCCACAAAATTCTAATGCATACAGACATAGCTTACATTGCATATGCGAAAATGAAAATATTTCGTGTTTTCAGTCTGCAAGACTCTTATGAACTGAAGCAGGACCACCGTAAGCATTATTGAACAGGTCACAAAAAAGAACAGCTTGTCTGACACTATCAAGAAAAATATGACATTATTTTTGGTAAGTATGGGGCAACACATACAAGATAAAATTTACTTTGGACAAGGTCACAGCAAGGGTTAGGTGTGTAAGAACGTGGAGAGTATGAGCTGTAGTGTGGCTGTACCCCACAAAAACTAACACTGCAAAAATAAGTTCTGTAGAAACACAACAGTAACGGGGAAAAGAGCAAAACCTTAACCATAACCTACACACAACACTCACATGATATAAAAGTATATTGTTAAAGTACAAAATCTTCTGACAGAAAAGTCAAGATCAGAACAGAAGATAAAAAAACAAAGACCTTCCTAGGAAACAAAAAATCTAGAAGGCACGAATACTTAGAATAAATAACGAAGAGCGAAAAAACCTGTTGATATGCACAACAATTTCATAAGAAAAACTGCTTAAGATTGAAAACGGTTCACAAGGTTGAAAAGAAAAAACTTTCCTTACACTCTAGCCAGAGGCATCCAACTGCACTGGCATTAATCTCAGTCACCTTCTGCGACGACCATCTCTCAACCTTTATAATATGAGTGGTGCCGAATGACGTGGAGGCAGCATAGTTCCTAGAAAGACCCTATTCATGTCACTGCAGCTCACAGATACAATGTGCTCAATCTTTGCGCACACATTGTTTGACAGCTTTACTGCTGTGCAGTCAGTTTTGTCTGGCCTCTGGTACTGTTCGCTGTGGAACAGACGTCCAGAGATGCGAACTCTATTGTGTTCCACAACAGGGCCAGTGATCAGCTGAGGAACTTGCCTCTCAACCAATCTCAACAAAGCCCTTTCCACAGGTCTTGGCTTGCCAAGAAGGGCAACGGGCTCCTCCTCAGGTGCTCCACAACCGAGAAAGTCCCGAACGTGAGGACTTGCAACCGCCTTGCATGCATTGACTCTGTGTGCCATCATCACACGAGTCATTACTTGGTGAGGTACGCCTTTCGCTGAGGTGACGAGGCTCTTCAGCCTCCCCATGTTCGCTTCAAAAGTGAAGCATGAATGTGCCCAAAGTGGCCCCTATAGCACCACACTCTTTGCAAGATGTAGCAACAGATGAACATTAGATGTCATTTCTTTCTCCGAGTAAAGAAATTGAACGCCTACAACAAACTGCACCAGGCAGTCTGTGCTGTCGGAAATGTCGGCAGTGGATACCTCATCTTGGAGAAGCAAAAAGATACCCCTCACTAGCAGGCTGAAGCAACACCACCTAGACAGAAGGCCTCCGCACGCGTCATCACAGTCAGATCGATTGAGGCCTGTGATTGGCCACGAGTGCTGCGTCAGCGTTCGGCTGGGGCTCGTGTCCAATCAGCGCGTCGAAGGTCGGGCTCGGACCCAATAGCCGAGTTAGCGCGATCCGACTCTGATGACGTTTCATAGAGGGAGAGAAGGCCATGCGGAGGCATTCTGTCTAGGTGGTGTTGGCTGAAGTGGTTCAGGTAACGCTCGGGCAAAATGCCGTCTACACATACCAAGCTGAAATACAGCAGCCACTGCTGCCACTCGGAAGCCTTCCAGAACTTCCGTAGAAGCACAGACCTGGGCAGACATGCCATGGACTGTGGGGGCTTGATGTCACACAGTCGCTCGTCAATGTCCTTAAGGAGTTGTGGCGATCCAATGTAGTAGGTGCACCAACATTGGAAAGCCACAACTCCAGAAACTGCCGTGCCACACCAAGCAGCACACAGTGCACGTAGTCTGGGCTGAAGCTCCATACAATGTCGAAGCCCGACAAGTTTATCAATGCCGATGGCCCCTTTACGCCACGAACATGTGCACTGGTCTCAAAAGCCTCTGCCATGTCGCTCTCCGTGCCCTCTTTTGTCCTGTCAGGCACACTTGCTGCAGAAACAGGGTACTTGACAGTCCCTGTTAAATACATTTGAGAAAACATTATTATATCTACTATTATCAGAAAAGATACCAATATCTGTGCATCGTTCACTAGTTAGACTACACCTTGAATATGCAAGTGCAGTATGAGACCCGCATCAAAAATATCTCATAGACAAGATAGCGGGCATTCAAAATCGTGAAGTTAGATATATTGTAAATAACTATTCTCGAACAGAAAGTGTGACGGAGATGAAAGCTTGTATGCAGTGGCGGTCCTAAGAGGAGATACAAGCGACCGCCCCCCCCCCCCAAATTGATCGCTTTTTATATTTTTTTTTATTTTACAGCCAATATTTTTTTTATTTTACAGCCTATATTGCGCGCAAAGGTTTACATGTTGCGCATTTCCGACTTGCAAACAGTGGGACTAATAAAAAAAATCTTTATTCACAAAAAAGTGTAATGTCTTTTTTTGTTATTTAAGCAGTAATTTCGCCCCCCTAAAACCAATGTCTGGGACCGCCACTGCTTGTATGGGTATGTCGAGCAGGAGGAATCTTGAGGAGAAAATACGCTAAATAAAATGTCGAACTATATAAGAGGCAAGCAAATAACTTTTCTTATTTTCTACCTCCATCCAGTGCTAGACATGCATCAGTACCCATGTTTAGTATACAGCACACATTAAAAGATGCAGAATAGACAAGCAATAGAGGCCATCCTGGTAGCAAAGGTCTGATGCCTGATAGGCTGTGGCATTATTTTATAGGCATGTGAATATAATAAGAAAGCTTGTGCACCATGTCAATGTATTCTCTTACCTTCAACAGAGGTGCCTGGGTGCAGGCACCAGCCACACCCGAAGTACCCGTTGTACTGCATCATGTTCTGCATGATGGCCCTGGCTGGTGAATCAGCGCAGCAGCTGAGACAGTAACCTGTAAAAGAAGTAACTCAAATTAAATGTACTTTTTTTATCGCACGAAGGAAACAAAATGTGGAATACGAGCCATTTTCCATGCTTCAGATATTACCCCCTGATAATTAGTATGCAATGTCACCTCACTCATTTATAGAGACGAAAAGTGTATCTTTACAGCAGTCACACAAATGAATGCATTAAATGCTTTCCATGAAAAGAAACAAAAAATCACAGAGGAACTGCCCTCAAGTAGACAGAAAACTGTTATCGCAGAAAAAAAACAAAATGGAAATAACTGTTTCGGTCGTATGCGCTTTAGAACTTTTACTAGGAAAGCACTCAACTTGCCAAATATTTATTAAAGGAAAGGAAGCTTTATCTGTCGCACTAGGTGCTGACCTGCACTTGACACGTGTACTTTAGGAAGAATAAGAGATGTAAAACGGATGTAAAAAATTCACTTGAGAAGATGAAAATAATTCTTTCCTTGTGGGTTTGAAGTTAACAAGTTTGTTTCTTTTAGCTTGGTAAAAACTCCAAAACACATATGGCTAAAATGAAAACCAAAACTGCAAGTTTCGGTACAACTATACCTTTGAGTGGAGGGTCTCCCCATCGCAGGTTCATTCCACGCCCGTCTGGACAAGTAAGTTCATTTGCTTGGTGAATGCCTGCAGCACCACAGTCATATCGGGATGGCACTGGCCATACCAGAGGATAGATATGGTGACATGCTTGTTTCGGAGATGTGGAGGCAGCTCGTTGATCGTCATCTGGACAGGCCAGATAGAAAATTTCGACGAATTGAACAGAGGGCTACCATCAGAGTTCATTGTCATAGTTAGGTCCATTTTGCTGAGGTGAGCTTTTCTCGTTGCTTGCGGTATAACGCTCCATCTGTAATGTCAGACACGACAGTTCGGTCACCACGCTCGGACATCTTCTCCAAAAGCACTTCAGCGGTCTGGCCACTTCTTGGGACGAGAGCACAGAAGCGAGCTGTTGCTCGATAGGAAGGCTCACAAAAAAATTGCCATCTCTTGTAAGAGCTTCTGCGGTATACTTCTCATTGCACTTCCCACACGTCATCTGCACCTTCTGCCTCTTCTTAAGATCGCCTTCACATTCAGCGAGGAGTACCATGCAGTTGGGACAGTAAAAATGAAATGTTAAGCTCTCCAGCGAAATCCCTGCGAGTTTTTTGAAGAAGAACTTTGCGTCAAAAAGATTGTTTCTTTTCAAGAGGAAACACACAAACTTCATGAGTTTCTCGAGCTGTGTCCACGGCAATCCCGAAGTGACCGCGAAGTCCATGACTAGTGTGACTAGGTCTTCTACCGAGAAGTCGGAGTCGGGTGGGAATGTGCCGCTGCTCTCTTCCTGGTCCACCACACGTTCGCTGCATTCTTCGGAGTCATCTTGCTCGTCCACGACCGGGCTGCCAGACACTTCGCACTCATCTTGCTCGTCCGCCGCCAGGTTACCAGACTGTTCGTAGTCACCTACCTCGTGCAAAGCTTGCCCATCATCGGGAGCACTGTTGTTTAGGGAGCAGTTCCCAGGAGCCGATGGATCATTGGCAGATGCGGTCGACACACCGCAGTCATCACGAATCCTTTGTGCGTGACTTTTCTCGGCACAATCTGACCTGTATTCTGTCGTCTTCGGAAGGCCCGCCCCATCAAAAAACGGCTCTAAATAGAGCTTCCGCCGTTTTGGTGGCTCAGCCATGTCTGTGGTTTGACACGCTGCTGCAGACTCTCCCCTTAGGTGCCTTAGGCTTAGGCCTCACCGGAGCTACGTGAGCTCTCGCACGCAGCGGCAAAATCCAAATCCAGAAGCATGCGGATTCCATCGGCTGATTATGTGACTCAATGGCGCCGTGTCAAACGAGGTTCGATACATTTCTATTTATTATTCTTGAAAACTTAAAATAAAGTACATTTTAGGTTAATATATTATTTCATGAAATTTTGATAAAAAACAATATGATCACCAATATTGGTGTTGGGTTCTATGGAGTTTTGCATCTGGCAACGTTTATGTACGCACTTTTGGTTGTTCGCATGATCTTCCCTATCTCACGTGCCCTATCTTCCCGAACTTTGTTTTTGCCTTTCTTTTTCTTTTGTGCTGTTTTCTTATCATTCTCCGTCTTTTTTGTGCTTTAATAACATAGTATTTCCTTGTAGCATTTTTTTTCACATTTTACGTTTTTCACGCGATGTATGCGCTGGTTAGATTTCTAAAAGACCATGACAACCGCCGCCATGTGCTACCCGTGCACGATATTGGCAATTTTGCTCCACAACACAAGATGGACTTCAACAACAGAGCTATATACACGGTCTTCTGGAAGGACGAAGTGAACAGTGATAACACGGGAGACTACCGTATTTACTCGCAGAATGAACGCACGTTCGTATTAAAGGCCATGCAAAGCGGGGAACTTATTCGTTCATTACAGAAATAAGACTAACGTCAAGTTCTCAACTTTGACGGTCTTGATTTAAAAATGTGGTGATTTGAAGTTTGCATTCGTATCCCTCAACATCATTCTTGTCCACTGCTTGTTTTCCCTGAAAGTGAATTGAAGCGTTGACATCGTGGTACTACATATTGTAGTTGGACTTGTTCTGTGGACCTTCAATGATGTGCACAACCAACTTTACTAGATCAAAATTGTTTGCTGATTTTGAACAAGGCAGTATGTCTCACCACTTTGTCAACTGACATTGTCTAGCAGTGTAGATATATAGATATATTATTGGTTTTATAATAAGACTTGATATTTCTAGGCCCCTTCTTGCCTTGACAAGGACAAGAAAAATGAGAGACTCCAGAAGGAGGTTGAAAGAGTGACGGAGGAGCTTCGTCGGACGAAGGATAAGTTGAAGAGGGCGGAGGAGAGGCTGAGTAAGTCACTTAGGAAAAATTTCATTGCACAAGCTTTTACAAGACAATATAAACATGCTACCAGTTATGACTGAGTAGAGTACAAGGACCTTTTAAAACTTCAATTTGGAACCTGTCAAATTTAGCACCTCGCTGTTTCAGTAACAAGAAGCTGTAAAATTAATTAAAAACTTGTTAGACAAAAACCACCATTACTAAAAGTGTCAATTTTATGGCATTAAATTTAAAAACTTTATGGACACTTGTTTTATAGATGTATAACACTTCGCACCTTCTAAGCATTTTACAACTAGCATTGTACACTTTTTAATAAATGTGTTTTCATGCAGATGTCGGCACTGTATCCTATTAGTAATTTGTGTTTTCAGTGCTTCCTGTTTGCCAAGACCAACACAATTGTAATTGAAAGACCAAATTCACTGTCAATTATTTTTTATGTTCATTAATTCCCTACATTATTGAAGCAACTTTGCTTTCTTAAGAGCATTACAGGGCAGTACAGCAATATATGTTTGGAATGGTTCTCGCTTTGTACAATCTTAACTCAACTTTGTTACGTCACGCTGCGGTGGCGGCACTTCGAGTGCACTTCCACTGTGGGCGCAAGTAGCCATGTGGGACTGGCATTCTTGTGCTGTTTTGGTGGAAATCGACTAAAGCCTTCCTTTTTTGCAAAAAGGAACTGGTACTGGAGCTGTACGAAAAGAGCCCGGAAGGTGTGAATATCAGTTTTTATGTGTTTTCTATGTCGTCGGTTTGTCCAAGAATGTGGATAGGTGCGAACGAGGATCTTTAGAGAAATGGAATAGAAATACGTTGAAGGTTAACCTTCAACGTATTTCTGTGTTTGTGTTTGTCAACTAACGACTTTCGGGCGTGCTACATTGAACCAATAACTTGCAGCCAAGATGTTGACACACTTAAAGAGAATGCCTTCTGCTGTGGCACAGCTTGGTCACTCAAGCAATCCTTTGTAGAAGTTTTTTACAGCTCCTTGTTCATGCATAGAGCAATCCATTTTGGTTTCACTTGCTTGCCAAATAGCCAGTTTCCCGAGTTCGGACAGTTTACTATATCAGTCTATTGAACACTAGAGGGGAATCATTCCATTGGGACTACTGCTTCTGTTTACTGTAGCAGAGTTCTATGAGGTGTTTCTACACTATTTGTCTGAAGGGGTAAAAGAGTGACTCTCTCTGTCACACTTGTTTGAGCAAACATAACACTCTTTGGTAGCCTCGGGTCATTTGCAAGCATCCAAGATTTTGAGAAAATGTTTTTATTTTTTTGAAAAAGCAAGTAGGTGCAGCTGAAAAGCATCACATCCATTTGCCTAAAGAGCCATGCATGCATGCTCTGCCTATGATTTTCTAAGAATGTCTTGCTGTTTATTTGGGCCAATTCGAAAGAATGGTATTGTCAGCATAATAAGAGTGTGTTTTGGACAAGCTATGGATAGCTCAATCAAGGCACCCGTGCCCTCGTTGCACTCGGGCCGTGAAGGGCAACACAGCAGCACTACAGTGCGACAAGTGCCAACTCTGGGTGCACCGGAAATGCGAGTACCTCCCGCTTTCGGCCTACCGCCGTCTCTCCTCATCTCCCGAGGAATGGTATTGCGGCACATGCCAGCTCCTGCGCTTCGACGACGAGCTATTCGCAACAGTAGCCCGGCAGTCACCCGCAGCTCCCTTATCCACTACACCTCGGAATCCACCAACAAACGACCCCAGCCCGTCCACGCCACGAAGAAAGCATGCAACGCACCTGAACTTCTGGTACTCTAACGTCCGATCAATCAAAAACAAGCTGCCTGAACTTAACACCATGCTCGAGTCCACAGACGACACAGTGTTCGCCCTCACTGAAACGTGGTTAGATGACACGACACGCGACGGCCAAATTGCCGACACTACCCGTTACCAGATTTTTCGAAAAGACCGCTCTACATCCCGTGGGGGCGGAGTCATGGTGCTCGCCCCGTCTCACATGATCTGTCGGCGCCGAGCCAACCTGGAGCAGGATAACCTTGAGGCTGTCTTCGTGGAATTGCAGACTCCCCGCAGCAAGTTCCTTTTGGCCTGTGTTTACATAGCCCAAAACACGCACTCCTCGAGGTTTGATTCCCTCCAGACTTCTATCGACAAACTTTTGGAGCTCAGCACATCCTATGCAAGTGTCTACCTACTGGGGGACTTCAATGTGCACATTGACTGGAGAGATCTATCGTCACCTATACCCGCTGACCCAGCATCTCAGCAGCTCCTCGAGATGGTAGAGACTGCCGGACTCGTCCAGCTTTGCAGTGACCCCACATATCGTTCAGCTGCCGGCAATGAGTCACAACTTGACCTTTGTTTCACTACAAACCCTACCCTTGTATTGGACTGTTACGCACAGGAGAGTCTGGTCGGCTGCGACCACAAGGCTATACACATTGAATGTTACACGTCTCTCCCCCGCCAAGGACACTTCTCCCGAATGATATACCGGTATGGAAAGACAGATCTCTCCCAGCTATGCGCGCTCCTTCATCTGGCCCCCTGGTCGATGGTGCTGTCCGAACCCTCCACCCATGAAATGTACGACCTCTGGACTGATTTTATGACTGCAATCCAGACGGAATGCGTTCCTCACTCACCAGCCTCGAAGAAAAAGAGGCCTCCGTGGATCAGCACAGACATTGTAAAACTCGCAAGACGAAAGCGCCTACTCTTCAATCGTGCCCGAAAGCAAGAGTGTGCATCTAGCTACACCGAAGCGAGGAGTCTGCAAAAAGACATAAAGAGACTGGTGCACAAATCACATCAGGAGTACGTCACCAGCATTGCAGCCCGAGCAGCCAAAGAGCACAAGCTGTTTTGGACCTACGTCAAATCCCAAAGAAAGTACTCTTCACCTGGCCACCCAGTCTTCAAACACAACCAGAAACTTGTATCAGACCCCCCCCCCCACTATAGCCTCTCTGTTTAGTGAACACTTCTCCTCAATTTGGTCTCCCCACACGACTCCCGCCTCACCTCTACCCCGAATGCCTCTTGTACCTCCCCTAGCCTCACCTTCCCACCCAGCTAATCCCGAGTCGTCCCCTCCACCTGGAGCCTCTCTGTCATCTCTATCCATTACCGAACAAGACTTGGAAGAATCACTGACCTCCCTCTGCCCAGCACAGAACCCTGGACCAGACCGAGTGCATCCTGCTTTTCTCCAGCTATCCGCCCCTCTGATCAAGCCCATCCTGATCCATATGTTTCAACGCATACTCGACTCTGGCACCGTACCTCTGGAATGGAAGCGGTCTATCATAACGCCCATCCACAAGGGAAATGGGCTGGACACCGACAGCATTGATTCGTATCGCCCCATCGCCTCCACTTCAGTTGTGAGCCGCACGCTAGAAAGAATAGTAAATAACAATATCCTGAACCACCTGGAAGACAATGGCCTGCTAAATCAGGGACAACACGGATTTCAAAGGGGACGCAGCTGCGACACTGCCTTGGCAGTAGCAGTACACACGCTCAGCTCGCACCTAGACCAGCGCATCCCCTGCCAACTAGTACAATTAGATTTTTCAAAAGCATTCGATCGCATCGACCACGCACTTCTCCCTAAAAAACTCCAGAAAGTGGGTATTGAGGGTCCCTTGGCCAACTGGCTAATGGACTTCGTCAGGAATCGAACTCAGCGAGTCGCCTTCCACGGTCATCTCTCGTCACCCTGTACTGTGCTCGCCGGTGTGCCGCAGGGCAGTGTGCTTGGCCCTACACTTTTCTCGCTGTACATAAACGAGATCACCGATGGACTGAAATCTAAGGAAATACTATACGCAGACGACCTCTCTCTGATACAACCAGGAATCTCCAAGGACGCAGTCACCTCCCTTCAAAACGACCTCGATGCCTGTTACAGGTGGTCCGTGACACACAGCCTACCACTAAACCCTACAAAATGCCTTAGCATGACAGTCAGCCTGTCCTTGGCTAAGCCCTCACACTCCCCACCCCTTGCAATAGGTGGCACCGAACTCTCTCGTGTCACTCACACAAAACTGCTCGGAGTCACATTCGACGAGCGCCTCGATTTTAGTCGCCACATCCAAGGAACCGCTTCACGTGCGAGGCGGAAAAGGGTTTCGTCACCCAAATTACGCGCGGCATGCCAGCCGCACCACTGAGGCACCTGTACACGTCGCTGGTACTCCCGCAGCTGGAATTCTGCTCTGCTATCTGGGACCCCCCCTCAACAACGCATAAGAAATCTCTCGAGTCCATACAGCGGAGGGCAGCCCTTACGCTGTACCGACGAGATTCCCCCTCGTCACACCACACTGCCGCCAGAGATATTCCCACAACCAGACTCCTGCAGTACGCCCAGTGGCGGACTCTGCAACACCGCAGAGACGTGGCCTCGATCAGGCTCTTCTGCCTAATGATGGGTGCTGGCCACCCTGACGTGCCTTCCCCACCTCGACTCAACAAGCGAACTGGCCGGCTACAACCTCCACTGTCACAAACTTTGCGCCACAAAACATTGTGCCTAATGCGTGCTGCAGAAATTTGGAGGTCACTCCCACACCACCTCACAGAGTCAATCCCCTGCAACCGAGACGACATCCACGAGTTGTGTAGAGCAGTTACTCGGACCATAGTATGATCACCTCCCTTGCCCCCCCCCCCACGGTGGGTGCGTGCGTGTGTGTGTGTGTGTGTGTTATCCTTTTCTTTTTGTCTAGACTAGTCCTCATAGCGCCATCCGGTTGGTGAAAGGGGCAGATATGTGTATGGGTGCATGCCTTTCCCTCCTCACCTGCACACCGAACGGCACCACAAACTTTAAAGTGCAATAAAGTACTATCACTATCACTATCACTAATACTGGTCGAAACAACTGTCAAAACATCTCCCCTACTAGATAGGTTCTCTTTCGCAGAGAATAATTGTGTGTGCAAGTGACTGTGCATGGTTCATAACCTACATAACTTGGACTGCCTTATTATGACTGCACTGTTATTCAGGTTGCTGCGACATGACCAGGGACCTTAGAAAAGGTCTCAGGCGCCTGGAGATGCTGGAACGGGATCGATCGCCGTTGAATGTTTGCACTGCGACATTAGTACGTTTTTGTATTGATGACGGGTATGTGCATGTTGAACGTGTTTTCCTTCTAACACATCACAATGGTAATAACGTTTTCTTTGTGAACACTGTAGCTTTTTCATGGCTTGCATGTGGTCCGCATTTGACTTTTAGTTGTATTGGAAGCTTCCAAGATGACAGTGGCACTGTTGTGTGGCCCTTACGACCATATACCAACTCGGCTATGATATCTGATATGGGTACTGTTGGGCCCAAGATATTAATATTAATTTTTAATGTGACAAAGTGCTAGACGATTAGTTCAACTTTACCACTTTTTGGCCCGCTATTCATGCCCTCCACTAGCGCCACTAAATAAGCTAAGCTTCAGAGCACTTCAGGGATCTTGGTGCTTAAAATCATGGTTGCCGGTTATCTGAAGTTTTATCTGAAATTGAAGGAAATAATTTTCCGCCCTACGGAACTGTTAGAACAGTTCACGACAGAGCACAACGGTATGACCTGAGCTTACTACCGCCATGTCTAAAGCTAAGGAAGTCGCATTTTTTAATTGTCACGATTGACAGTTGCGTCTGCTCTGCTCTAAGCACCAAGATGGCAGCGCCCACTAGCACATAGGGGAACAGAGTGCCGATGCTCTAAGTCAGGGGTCTCCAAACCTCTTGACTAAGAGGCCGGATCGTAAATCTGTTGCTGTCATGGGGGCCGATAAATAAATAACTATATATGAGGAAAAGCAAAATTAGTATCCATGATAAATATATAACTACAAAAGTAAAAGTCTCAGTAAAAATTTAAAAAAATAAAAGGGGGAGGAATACATATATCTTATTTTAAAATGCAATATTTAGATAATTATGACAAACAATAAGGAGGACCCAGAAGTCCCACCAGGCATAAATCAAAGCGCATTAGGAACTTTGGTATGTACACACAGGGCAGAAGGCCTAGTGAGAATGATAGAGCTCATGCTGACATCATGCAGTAGGTACGGCAAAGAACTCTAAGCACAATGTACATGGGGATCGAAGTAAAGGAATTTTAACATACATAGTCACACAGATATATTACGGAGTTCCACAGGTGCAGTTGACTAAGAATGGTGATGACAATGGCCAATGAATAGTATGACGCGAAGTCACGCCTTACAGTAGCCAGCTTTCTGTGCTTTTTGTTTCTGGTATCTTCGTAAGTGTTGCTGTGCTGTTTCTTTAAGCACACTTTTGTACTGGTGGCAGAGGGCTTGCTGGGAACAGGCCATGTGCCTGGCTTCATTCAAGGGATCGTGGCCAGTTACGGGCCGGTCAGAAGACATCTGCGGGCTAAGGTTTGGAGACCCTGCTCTTAGCGCAGCTCATTTAGTGGCTCTAGCCTCCACTTTATATGTTGTGAAACACACTTTGGCTAGGTGTTCGGCATTTTGGGAAGTCCAGATAAAAGCATTGCCGCGAGGCTCGATGCTGATTGGTTGATGGGTGGGAGAGGAGTGAGGTACTTGACACTGATTGCTTATTTGGGGAGGTCATGTGACCAGAGGGGTGGGTGAGGAAAGTTCCACCATCTGTGCGCATTGAGGGAGGGGAGCTCGAGAATATGGAATGCTCTGGAATATTGCCAGGTTTATCGGCCCGATTAGTTCTAGTATCGCTTCATTCTAGGAACCACTAGAGCCACAAAATAAGTTACGCTTTAGAGTAACAGCACTACAGCCAGCTTGGTGCTTAAGGGGAGACACTACCCAGAAAAAAAATTTCTGCAAAAAAAGATGATTTTGAAAAATTACATAAATACATCCAACAAAATCTAGAGAGTATTCCCAGAAAGTTTCATTAGTTTAGACTGCATAGTTAATTTTTAATAAATTATTTTCTGTCCACTGAAGCTAAAGAAAAGGTAGGGTTTGGAGCACTTTGAACGCATTTTTCTCCATTCCACTTTTTGGTATAAATTCAATTTTAGTCAGCCTATCGTTTAATAATGGGAAGGCTTGATCTTCACTTTTCCTGACTGAAATTTGATAAGGAATGCAGCTATGGAATGCTTTTGTCACTTTACAGATGTCTTTTATAAAAAATTTTGACATTTTGTCGAAGACACGAAAGACTAAAAAGTTCACAAATTTTGCAGAAGAGAAAATGTATAGAAATAACTGACTACTTACAAAAACCTTTGCATAGCCGCATGCCCTAGGCATTCTGCTACATATCTAGCGAATACAAATCTTGAATATTGTTATAGTTTTCTGTCGATAGGATTACTAAACAATGTGGACGTGTTGCTGATAGAAGCTGTTCTAATTTCCTTAGCATTTACCCGACAGACCTGAAATTTTGTTATGCACCCTCTAGCGTGACCACCAGCCTACCCTGTAAATTTAATTGATTTTAAGCCAAGGGTTCAAAAGTTGACTCTCCTAGGTGGTGTGCCCCCTTAAAGAGATACTGAACCGAAATTCGGATTTTGCAAAATAAAGCAGCAGAATCGTTGAACAGGACGCTACAAACTCCAAAACATCACTCATACATTGATATCTCCGATGGATGGCTGTACTTATGGAAAGGAAGGGCACGATCAAGCGAGGTCTTTGACGTCATTGTCCTCCAGGAGAATTCGAGCATGAGGGTAGGTGGCCTCGCTTCTCTCCTCCTCTCTTCTGTTCACCAGCTTGATGGGACGTAGTGTGGAGGAGAGGGAATGGGAATTGCGATGTGCCTCGTCTCTTTCAGCCGCGTCGGCCATGCTCAATCGCGCACTTCTTTTTCAAAAATGTGGCGATCTGTTAGAGATACCACTGTAGGAGTGATGTTTCTGGGTTTTGCAGCATCGTGCCTATCCGTCCAGCCTCGTTTTGTACGTTCGAAATTTCGGTTCAGTATCCCTTTAAAATCACAGTGGCCTGTTATCTGGAGCTTTATCTAAAATCTTAGGAAACACTTTTCTATCCTCCAGATATATTAAAACAGTTAGCGACAGAGCAAAACGATATCAGCTGAGTTTTTTAACACCGCATCTCAAGCTGAGGAGGTAGCATTTTTTAACTGTGATGATTGACAGTTGCGTCTGCTCTTCACTAAGCACCAAGATGACGGCACCCACTAGCAGATTGGGGAACGAAGTGCCAATACTCTAAGCATAGCTCATTTAGTGGC
Source organism: Ixodes ricinus (assembly GCA_037355805.1). Lineage (NCBI taxonomy): Eukaryota > Metazoa > Arthropoda > Arachnida > Ixodida > Ixodidae > Ixodes > Ixodes ricinus. The sequence goes on from JAZHYW010037341.1 coordinate 62,116, forward strand.
TCTAGCAACCACTATCGTGTGTACACATGGTATGTGTCAAACTATTTGATGAAGAGCGCCATGAACGTAGGTGTCTGGAAACTCTTGAGTATCACTAAATGTTTGTGATGTTAGAACGTTTCACATGTGCAGCACAATTGCTTAGCAATTTGCCATGAATTTGTTTTTTATATCAATAAAGGTTTAGGTTCTTTTTCTGCCATTGTCCTTTGACATAATATCATTCCGGTTAGCTCAAGGCCATTGAGCCGTTTGCACCCTAGCACTTCAGTGCAAAGTGGTGATGGTTGATGCCAGAGTGCTAATGCAAAGTAATGAAATTTTATGCGAGAAACTGGGAAATCCTTAAGACATTATTTGTGATTTTCGATTCTTTGAGGAACTAAAAACACCTGCAACAGTAAAAGCATGCTTCGAATCGAATAGCAAACATTATTTGCAAATTATTCAACCTTTTTGAATATTTGCTCACCCCTAGTGCTCAAATCGGTTTTTTTTTCATAAACAATAGAAAACATTCATGACATATTATAGATACATATCCATCCTAACTATGTTCCCCGATAATATTAATCGGTAAATAAGATGTCACAATTCTGGTTACACAGGATGAGGTGTGATAGCATTAGTGGGAAATCCAGGATATCCATAGATTCTATGTACCTACATTTAAGTTTCTTAACTAATGTGGAGTGTGCAGCACAGTATAAATTTCTGCTTTGCTCTACTTTGAAGGTGGACATTGGGAGCAACGTGCTCGTGGATTCAGCGACAGTTGTGCGTCTAAAAGAAAGGAACAAAGCGGCCGGGCCTTTCGCACGTGCGCTTCTCAACGTGGTATTTAACAGCGAAGAGCTGGAGAGCAAGTCCCTTACGGGCAAAAAGTCCAATGCCTTCAAAGATGCTTTAGCCAAGGAGGCGCTGGACCCCCTTCGCCTTAATGCAGTCATCGGTAAGATATTTTATTTCTTTACCTACATATATGTATAAATTAACAGCTCATTAACATGGACTCTTTTAATATGAACACCCCACTACGTAGACAAAATATTCATGAACGAACTAGGTGAACATGCCATTTTTGTCTTAATATTACGGACGATTCATATTATAATAAATTATTTTAAGGAATGGAGGTGTCCATATTAAACATTTTTAAATTCTTGTTTATCATAATTGTGGCACAGATAACAAGCTTCCATTGAGGTTACTTGCACTCTTGAAGAACTATCATGATTGCATTAACTGCTAATTTATTACCGTTTTTACTCGCATAACCCCCCCCCCCCCCAACGCGCATCAATATTTGGGCCTTTGTTTTCCTTCGGGTAATAAATGCACCTTTAATTTTTGGCTCTGCAAGTTGCAAACAGCGTTCAACTCAGCCAGCCAATTTTCTTTGGCTGCCAAACGGTCAGGCCAAGCTAAGCCAAGCATGGCAGTACATGCGCACGAAAGGGCTGCAAGTGCATAGTTGCGGAAGTGATTAACAGCAAAACTGAGCGGTGCGTACAGCTAACAAAGCTGGGCTCTAGGACATTCCCAGCTCCTCGGAGATGTTTCGTCTACGGACGCATTGTGAACGCATTGAGAAAAGGGTTAGGCTTAGGAACAGTCGTCCCAGTCTCTCCATGCTGAGTGCGCTTCGTATAGGGCAATTGTCGTTTGGTGCAAGCAATGCTGAAGGCAGTTTAAAAAAAGGTTTGCGATTTAGAGCATGGTCAATGTGGCGCACCCACGACCAGCCAGGGGTGCGCAGATGGGGCACGGTATTGCCGCCTAAAATGACATAAGCAGAGCATGTGTAGTTGCACAAAATGTTTCCCCTGTAATAACAATACCCCCAAAAATGTATCCAATTTTTGGAGAAAAGGTGCGTTCATTGTGCGACTAAACAAGATAGTTCCATTCTATATCTTAGCTGTTTCCTCTTGCAGACTACACATGGTTAAAGGTGCGCACAAAAAGACAAGGACTGAGAATAGAAACACATGGACAACAGAGAAGCACCGATATTGTGCTGTTACATGTTCTGATATACGCTAAGAGGGGAGTATGGGTTCGCTGGGTCACCTTGCGCTGTCCGGGTTTCCCGGTCCAGATGGGGTGACGAACTTGTTTGTGGCAAGGTGGGTGGTTCTTGTCAGAGACGAAGTAGCTTCTCTCAGCTGTCAACGACTAACCTGGTTAAACTTGGTCGTTACTTCTTTAATAAACAATGTTATAGTTTCATAGCAAATAAAAATACATAAATGAAATAATACTGCAAAAGGTAACTTCCCCTGTACGGGGTTGGGAAGGATGTGCTCGGGTGTTAGCTTAATGAAGCTCAGGAATTGGCTAGCTTGTGGGATTACGTCCCGATTTCGGGGACAAAAATCCCTCGGAATTTCACGAACTGACTTGATTGCAGAGTGTCAGCTCTCGAGCCCTATCACGAAGTGAAACTACATACTGCATTTTCACTTAAAATCACTTGTTGGCCCATCTCCTTTTGGTAAACCGGTGAATGTTCAACGTGTCGTCAGACAGGCGTTTCTTACTGGCTGAATGGCCAGAACCAATCTGCAAACTTTCTCAACATGGGGCAATGGCTTGCATTCCCATGTGAGACCCCGCAATCTGCGTATATCTCACGGCCAAAGGTCAGGCGGGTTCAGATGCAAGCAAACTATATCTAGAACTTGCAAGGCGATTGAGACAGCTGACCCCGGTGTGCATAGTGCCGGCTGGGCTACCTCGTCATTCATTCCTCCCGATTCAGTCTGACGTTGCCATTCTACCGTGCCCCCTAACAGGCACGTAGCTGAGGGGGGCCCTTTGGGGCCAAGGCCCCCCCCCAAAATCTTCCATTTTGCTGAGACCTCCTCTCCCCCTCCCCCTCATACAGCATTTTGTCATGGGCGGCTCCCCCCCTCCCCCCCCCCAAAACAAAGTCCTGGCTACGTGCCTGCCCATTAACATACGGGCAAGAAAGACTACACTGATGGAAACGGTGTCGGCCAGAACCACCCCATTCTCCTGGCCCGTAATGCACTTTATGATTCTCTTGGCAGAAACCGCGTGTTCTGAACCTATTGTCGTAAAGTATGCCTGGCTCTCGAGGTCGCCCACCACGGGAAGGGTTTACGCCAACACTTTCCTACCAGCCAAGTCCTTCTGGTACTAACGGCCCACCCGGGTAGCTGTCGTCGATCCTTACAAGCGGGCTATGTCACGACCCTGCGGTGGCGCTACTGTCAGCACAGCTCATGCACATACGCTTCTCCTCACACAAATCTAGTATCTGCGCATGTGCAATGCCCACACCTAGTGTCAGCAGATGCAAGCTTGTTTGTGAACAGTGCACTGGCTGATATGACCACTTGTTCTTGAAAAGTGAGTTTGTACTGAGCGCTGCATTGTTGCTTACAGTATCTTCCTCGAGTACATCTCTGTTACTTCAGGCAGAGGTGAAAAATCACATGTTCAGACATACGGCAGCACTCTGCTCCTATAGAGACGAGTAAGCTGGGCTTCCCTTGAGAATAAGCGGGAAAGGGAGTAACATAAGAGCAGAGGAACAAAGCAGTCGCTAGGTTAGGAGTGTTCACTTTGCTGTGGTGGGTTAAGGTAGCTGGAGTGGTTTCTATGCCACAACCCAGCATGTTTCTTGCTTTTTGGTGCACTTTAAGGATTAAGCTGATCTTGATTTAGTAGATGCACGAAGCGACCCTCATCTATACAGCACTTGCTTGTATCACACGTCTTGCTCAATTTCAAAATGATGGTTGTTAGTACTTCTACAAAACATGGATTGTGCATTGTATCAACGGTCTTTAATCTTCTTTCTCTGTTCTGGTACGCAGTGATGTGATTGCTGCGTCGAACTACGCCAGAGGGCTTACCCTACTATATTTAGCCCAAATGTGAGGAACTTGCACCAACATTGCACCAAAACTTGATTTCATTTGATTAATAATAAAAATATAACGGCTCAGGCACCGCTACACATCCAAATCATCATGGTAGACTTGTGCATATTTTGAAAACTTTCGATTTTACCCGCAAATATAATACTATCCTATTTGACCTCTCTGTCAGTGTAAAACACTGACAATACTCGGAATTTTTGCAATATCTCTTATGTTTCTAGCCTGACTATGTTAGCTTTGCTGAGTGAGCTTCTCACCGTGCTCTTGTGTACTGCAGTGAAGCGGCAACTGCAAAGTAAGAATTGCAATTTTATTTACCTGTAGTGCATTCGAATGAATGCTAAGCAGGAAATATTTCCCCAGAGCATGACATTAAACACGCAAACGTCGGGTACACAAAAAAAAAGGAACTTTGCGAGTATTCATTTTAGTTCTTAATTGCAGTAGAAAATTCTGAATTCAACTGCGGCTATTATTTATGATCGACTGCAGTATTCTGGAGATTTCCTTTTAAAATTCGGGATTTAGCGAGGGTACTCGCAAGGAAATTTATATAAACTGCTCTACAGGTTATATTTTAACTCTGCTGTTGAGTTGTCACCTTTATATATGTTTTATCCGTTCAAGGTAGTCAATAAAATTAATTAAGATTAAATTAGGTGAAGCAGTAGAAGGGAAGCTTGGGAATAACCATAACGTCTTTGGCCAGATTGTTTTAAGAAGGCATACTTATCGTTAACATGCCAATCTCTTATTATGAAGTTCTATGTACAAAATGACATTAATTTTTATATTTTAACGACAAAAGCCTTCCTTTTTTAACCTGAAATAATAATTTTTGTTTTATTACAACCTTTAGAATTTGAATGAAACATCAATTTGCATGTTTTAGATTATTCTAACATTATTTTACTTCAATATATTATTTAGTTTACATTTTATTTCATACCGAAAGTGACAATTCACAGCAGTTCATATTGTCCATCGATCAGCATCTTGTTGCCATGCTTTTCCCCACCATGAAAAAGGAGGAGAGGAAGCTGCTTTTGTAAGAATTTTGAGTGACGGGTTAATCTTCTATAATCTTCTGGGAGGAGAATAGCGACGCCTGTGCAAATCCGGGAGGCACAAAGGAGGATCCTGATAGGAGGAGCTCCTTCTTCCCTTTTCTCTGGAGGGCATCGGAAGTGACGTCATGTGCAAGAAGCCTATAGTCGGTTACAAGTCAAGAAGGTAGGAGAAGCTCCTCCCTCAAGCGTGATGCGCCCGTTTCAAATTCATCCACACTCGAAAGAATAGTTCACTGGAAACGCCCCTTGTTCCGCTTTGATGAATAGATATCGTCTACAGAGTGATGCCAACTCGTCTCCGAACCCCACTTTGTAAGAAAGTGACCTTTGTATTCATCGGAGAGGGAACCGAGCCCCGAAAAGTGGCATTTGTATCCATCCGAGGGGGAACCTATTCCCCCAAAGTCGTATTTGTTTCCATCGGAGGGGGAAAACGCTAATCTTCCTCTCGTGGCTTTCACAACGCGAAGTCAAAGTCGAAAGATAAAGCAAATATTTGCAGGAAAGTAAAATCCTCTCCCGCATTGGTCATAATGACACGGAAACGATGGGACACTATTGGATGCGGAGGTGGCGGAGGTATATATGAATCCCTTTGAGGGGCATTTTCAACTACCTTCTTGACCTGTAACTTACTATAGTGCTTCTATTATGTGCAACTAAACAGCTAGTTGTGTGTTTGAAGAAATCAAACCTTTTGTTGCACAAAAGAATGAGGGCAAAGGATGCATGGTTTTTACTGGGATAATATTCCCAATGGTATGAATAAAAATGAAGTGTGTGCTTGTGCTCCGAAAAGTCCGAGGACACCTAAGCACTTCTCATGAGTTGTGAGTGCGAAAGCATGAACGTCGTTCTTCCACTCCCTTAGTTTGCCTGTGACATATTGGCGTGGACGGCCACGTTTTGCCGGCCGACGACCAAGTGCGGCCGGCGGCCGCACTGAGCTCGGCCGTACAGCCTCTCTGGAGTTTGGGCAGGCTGTGCGGCCGGGCTCGCATTGTTGCTCCTCGCTGTGCCGCTGCATGCGCTGCGCTGCCATGGAGAGGGCTTCCCTGGTGGCGATTTTTTGAAGTACGCCGCACGAGAGCCAATGGGAGCCTCGTTCCTTGATGATGCATGAGCCAATGGGAACCTATCCATCAGATTTCTGCTACAGACGACAATGGGACAGGGGAAAGGCGTTTGGCACGGCTTCAAAGCTGATGACGTCGGTTTGCTCTATGGCACAGTTGATGCTTTCGCATTACAATTCTTTTTGCTGCTCCATAATGGACTTTTGGCTGCTTCCAAAGATGCTACAAAATGATTTGGGTCAATCGCATCACTGGGTATGTTTCTACGTAGAGTGGCTTCTGTGTCAAAAACAGTGGGGTTGCGATTCCATCTAGCGATAGTGAGAGAAAGGTGAATTTTTTTACCACAAAATCAGTTGAGCCACCATATGCATGAAGGTTACCCATGCCCTCTGTGCACAAGCTGCAGGAATGTAAACGAATATCACCATCCGAAAGATTGAATGACCGTCTTGGCTGCACTGGACAATGGGGAAAAGGGTGCCAATACTGAGTGTAGCTTTCTAGGAACTGGTATCATATTAAATTATCATTCTCATTTGCTCTTTCAGCTTACATCACGGAGTATGGCGATGTGAAGAAACAAGTGAAAGCCAGCCTCTCGTCGTACCTGTGCTGAGGACACTGATGCTCTTTCACGTAAGCTGCTTCACTTAAGAGAAAGACTTTTCTTTGCAAGTAATTGTGCCTGTCCACTGTTCATACATATTGCAGTAATGCGAAGTTCACACTTTGACAAGCGATGGTTGGCTAATATGTTGAGGAAGTTAAAACTATTGCACATTAAAACATTATGTGAAATACAGTAGAACCTTGCTGGTACGTTTTTTAGGTGGCTACAATAAAGAATCTTCACCTGTGAATATGTTTAAATCAACCGATAATGCTCTTGGGATAGCTATAGATGTTGCAGGAAACTATACTCTCACAATTTATTTCACCTTGGCTTTCATGGCTGAAAAAAAGTTCATTTTATAGGTTACCGATTTTCTCAACACTTTTTAAAATTATGGCTGAACTATAATCAAATGCACTGTTTACAAACAAGTGTGCATTTGCCCGCACCAGCTATGGGCACTGCATGCGCAGACCACATTTGTGTCAGCAGACATGTCTGTGCATGCGTTGTGTGGACAGTCGCGTCAAGTCTGTGGTGCTGCATCAGAGCCACATGTTTGTCTATAGTTGCGGTTTAAAATATTGAAATTAAAGGTGCAAAAATTCTGAGCTCATCAAGCTAACCCATGCACACAAATCGCGGCACCCTGCATGCCACATCAAAGCAGCGAAGCTTCATGCAATCAGCATTGCTAGAACATGGAGGCATGGAAAAGGTTAAGAAAATTGGGGTGTCATGAGAGCCTGAATCTCTTGCAGTGTCATACAGGTCCAGGCGAGGAGCACAATGTAAAGAGGATGTGAAAAAGAGGGAGTAAAGCAAAACGAACAGGGAAGGCCAATGTCGCCAGCAGTCATACCGGCAACAGTTTTTGGAGATGAAACAAACTGGGAAGGCAATGCATCAGCATTGCCTCATGCATTGCCTTCCCGGTCCTTATGCACGTGCTAGGAAATGTGCTACATGATTATATGCTGGTTACATGCCCATTTATATCAAATTCATATTTGTTTTTTTCAGCTCGCATCTATAGGAAGAAATGAAGGCCATTTTTTCTTATTTCTTGTCTCAGTAATTAATGAAACAAGAAACACTATTCATTTTAATAACTATGATAAAAATTTTTTGTTTAATTGTTCTCACATTTTTGTTTTCTTCTCATATTGCAAGCAAGTGCTATGTGTATCAGGCAATGTCATCATCATCATCATCATTTATTAAACCTTGAAGGCCCTTGCGGGCATTACACAAGGTGGTAGTAACTGCTGAAGAAACATTATATAAAGGAACAAACAAAAAAGTGGGTTACATGCTGGAAAACATTGTTATATAAAGCAGCAAAAACAGAGAGAAAAAGAGAAACACTCAAAACATTTTTAGGAAAAAACAGCTGATAAAACAGAAAAATACACAAATAAAACATTTCTATAAACACGAGTTGACTTTGCTATTAGCGCAAATGCAGATGGATGGTCAGTTGGGATATGCATGTATTATAATCTGTCTGGGTCACGATACTGCTAGGCAGGCTATTCCAGTCCGTTATTGTGAATGGCAAGGTGGAGTTAAGAAACGAAACTGACGAGGCGAAAATTGGACGAAGTTCCAAGCACATAAAGCACGAAGTTCCACGAGCACATAAGGGGCACTGCCGAGCCAATGGTAGGTCATGTAAACTATTATTGCAGTTTTTCGGCTGGCCAGCTGAAAGCTGACAAGGGGTTGACAGTGGCGAAATGGCCACGAAGGTCGATCAAATGACGTCTATATGATAATTATTCCCTCGTAAAAATGGTTAACGCCATTTTGTATTATCGCCAAATGGCGATACCGGCCTATAGACCAACACGCGGCTGTGACGTCACGCAGCCGCGGTGGCGCTGTCGACGGCACTGCGCATGCGCAGACACTTCGCTTCACGCGAATTCGGTTTCTGCGCACGCGCAGTGCCCACACCTGGTGTGGGCAAACGCGGGCTTGTTTGTAAACAGTGTGTGTGAGAGCGCTCCCTTCTCGAACCATCGAGCAAGTGACATCGTGCACCGAGAGAGGGCGCCACTCGTCCAGGAGCGACGTCGCTGTCCGAGCAAGCTACCGCGGAGCACGCAGACACAAATCATCTCACGCCGCCGGCTCGCAAAGTCATGCGCGCCAAAGAACAAGCTCCTTCCTCTGTGTATTCGTTTAGTCGTAATTAAACAGTTATTTTTCCGAAAGTGCGAGCCTCCCTGCCCTGCCTCACATCTGGCGCAGTCGACGACCACGAGCCAGCCCAGCCACACCAGCCCGACCGCAAGCCTCGCCCGCACGCCTCAAGTAGATAATAGACTACTTCCATAAACCCCTGCATGCAACGCTGCACGCGTTTCACTCTGGGAACCCGTTGACCATGGGGGAGAGTGAAACGGTTTCGGTTTCGATCGACGCATCGACAAGAGATTATACACAGCGTATTTCATGTTTTTGGTCCCGAGAGTGTCATTTTTGTTCTTTAAACTAACTTAAATGACCAGACCTCAAAGCTTCAGCACAAGCCCAATACGTATAGCTTGTCTTAACACATGCTTGTTGTATTTTTCTACTCGAGCCTCTCTGTTAGCGTTTCGAGGTATGTGAACGAGCCAGTGCTGGAAATCTCGACGCTGCGAAGCTCGGAGATCTTGCTTGTGTGCGATTCAACAAGCTGTAACAACCAATAAGTATGCATACATCGAGCTCGAACCTTTAAATTAATGTTGCTGGTCAGGAAGTTTGTTTGTTTTGTGCGTCCATAGACGAAATATAACTAATACGCCTGAGTATGCGAGGTAAAACTCGGAGGCGCCATTGAAAAGCTCAAATCAAACACAACGTGGCGACGGTTTGTACAATTGCTTTGGTGGCTCCGGTGTTGCATGTCTTCAACATCCTCGTGAGAAGATTCCCCTGCCGTTCGAAGTTATTGCAAGCACCACGAGTGGCACGAAAGATGTGGAATCATCGTCTCAACTACAAATAAGCAGGCCTTCACGAGCAACGACGATGCCGAGCAGGCGCTCGGCACCGTTGTGTCGTCAGATGTTCTACAACGCCGAGGCATTTTCATTTATCATTCGGAATGGCTTCAAGAGTGGGAAATTAATCTATTTCGCGGATTGTTCACGCCGAGGCGAGTGCCCTCCGTTGCAGTGCCGTTGTCGCGCAAAGTGCAGAGAAAACCAGGTGGCGATGGCGGCGGTGCTCTTTGATCGCTTTGATCTTGCGCCGTCGGGATCATGGAGTCCGGAGTAAACGTACGTACCTGCGTCTGCTGGATCGGTGTTTTAGACTGCCTCAAAACTCTTTCTCACGCGCATTTTTCTTGTGAAGCTTAGTAGCTAGTTACACCTCGTCGTCGACTGCGCTCATTTGACTACGACGCACGAGCCTGCGTGATGTGAATTTCACTGCCTATGATCTTTGGTGTGCTGTAACGAGGGCTAATAAAATATCACCGCGAACTTCTGAACAAACGAGTCGAAGTTTCTTCTGTTATCATAACTGATCGCCTGTCACAATATTAATCAGTACCGTTCATAGACTCCGCCCCCACAGGCACCCTGCTTCATTGACCGATAGTATAAGTGTCTCCTGGTACCCCGTAGAATTCCAGCTCCCACTTGAAGTAAGTACCATCCTTCAGAACTGGCAATTAATAGTTTCGAACCCCGACGCTCGCAGCGTGTGTGTGTGTGGGGGGGGGGGGGGGCGATAGACGGAGACCTTTCCCAGTACTAGCAGTACTAGAGCGTTGCCGGCGTCGGTCTTGTTTACCGCCGTGTAATGTGACGGCACTGTGCCGTTGTTGGTTGTACGAACAACCAGAGGAAACGCAGGGTTCTTTTGGACACCCACTGCCCGTCACACGATTGCCTAAGAAGCGAGTGCGGATGCGACGTCTACGGCTTCCACAAGTTTCCGTCCCATGCAGCCTCTCGGCAAGAATGGACAGACGCACTCAGAAGAAAAAAATTTCACTCCGAGCAAGAACTCAAGAGTGAGTGCCAGTGTAGCAACAATTTTTTTTATGCGTACGTTTGGCGTGCGTGATGGGTACAACAGAGGTGGTCACTTCTCCGCGATCAGTCGGCAGGTCGTTTACGTCGTGTACGTACGCTACCTACGAATGGTACCTCCGTTTCGGTTTCGGTTTCGGTCACTTATTACGGCTCATTACTTTAAGCTAAAATAATTTAGCCTAAAAAGTAAAAAAAATGTGAATTTAAAAGCAATGAGTTAATATTGCTATAATAGTGAACTTTTAGAACCAAGTATATATTTTTTGTAATGGGTAGTATTTAGTTGTGGAAATAATTTTTTATGCCTGCCTTAATCTAGATACTTCCATATTCAATCCAAGCCAAAGTCATAGCCCGGTTTATGCACATGTTGGCGCTTATGCGTTTGCTTTTTGGCTGGGCGAGCTCTTTCTGCGACTTACCTTAAACAGGGTTGCCAGGTTGGGCTATTAATAGTCAAATTGGGCTACTTTGTCATGCATTTGGCGTCGAAATTTGGCGGTTGGCTATGTGGCTATTTCAAAACCTAAAGCGGCACTTTTTTTTTCTTTTTTGCTTGGCTTAGAGTAGATGTACAAAAGACATTTCAGCATGAACCCAAAGCGACAGTCCACCCTTTCAGGATTCCCGATTTCAGAGATTTTCTGCTTGAAGATTCGTGGGCGTAATGTCAGAACCTATTCGCTCAAGTGAGCTACCATGACCTAGATTCAGCTCCGACGACATCGCTTTTGTATTAATTGTGGCTTATTTTATGCTCCCAAGTTCTTTCTGCTTCCTACTCGCGTCTCTTATTTTCTCGAGTTTCCCACCATCCTCCTACAGGACGCACTGGGACGCACCTCATCCGAGGAAAAATGATACTAAAGGCAACACTCAAGACATCCTGCAGAATTTGATGTCACCCGATAACGCTTGGTGTACCGGATTTAACAAAAGGAGGCTTTTCCGCGAAACATGGAAGTTTCGTAAAGCACAGTGAGCAACAACAAAAGACAACAGATTTGGGAAAATGAATATTTCGAACAATGCCAAGATCAATGCGCAGGAGCAGCCCTGTTTCCGTTGCCATCCGAGCTTGCCATCGCGCTCTCGGCACTGCCCATGTTGAATGCCGCCGTGGAGAGAGTATTCAGTCACGTGTCCCTCACAAAGTGATGCCTAAGGAAGAACATGTCCCTTCCAACTCTTCAAAACGTCCTCTGTGTAAAGTTTGTTTTCCTTGGGAAGAACGAGTTCTGTAAGGACATCAACCGTACTGAAAAAGTTTTTGCCCGTTTTAACGCGGAAATCATGTATGAGGTGAGTAAGCCGGGCATGAGCGAGTACTTCATAACTATGTGACAGCAAAAACGCGTGTGGAAAATTTTTTGCCCGTTTGTGTTTGAAATGAAACGTTCAATACATTTCAAGCTGTCGTAGATCTTGCAAGCTGCTCCTAAACCCTAGATATGCAGACGCAGTGCCTTCGAATTGAGCTCGCACATTCGAGTGCACAATTTTTGGGCTGTGCAGAATATGGCTACTTTTGGGCTACATAAATCTCTTGCATTTGGCTACTTTCGGGCTACACCGTCTGGCTTTTGGCGGTTTGAGGTAGAAACTACCTGGCAACCCTGACCTTAAACCATTCGCTATGTTTGCGCTTGTTAAATACAAAGATAATCACCGAGCGATAATGCCGGTTTCTCTAATAGAGAATTTTGCTCCAAACTCAACTTCAGACATACCTCAGAAAGTTGTTAGTGCGTATTGGTGCGGCAGTGATGGAGAAGAAGAGGGATATTACGATGCAAACGTCATACTCCTTGGAGGTAAGAAATCGTCTTTTCTAAAGACTAATCTTTTTGTTTTGCTTTGTTGCCTGGTCATTTAGAGCCTTGTGCGCCATCAGAATAATGCTCTTTTCATTCACTGGCGGACCGTGAGATCGAGATGTTCCCTGTCGGTTCCCTGCCGAGGAGGCAGCCCGGCATTTGGCTGTGAGGAAGCTGTGCAACTGAACACTTATAAACTATGAACCTATGTTCAGGCCGCGACCGACTTTCAGACGCGCGTTCATGTAATCACTGATGCACGCGAGGAAGTCCGGGAGCGACCGGAGAGCACTGGCGAAATTGCCCCTCTACAGCTCGAACGCCAGATTGCCCAGGTGGCTGACCTAAACTTCTTTGTTCGTTAACCCCCCCCCCCCCCATCCGCCGCCGCCCCCGCCAGTGTTCACGCCGCTTCGCAGCGACAGTATGCAGCTGCTAATTATAAAACTATTAATCCATTTGGCCCCGTCGTACACGCCGCTTCGCGGCGTTCAGCCAGCAACCCAAGCCCTGCCGTCACCCATGCACCTCCGGAAAGGAAGTCCCATATTATTTTGTACAGCGAAGTTTCTTCGATAACTTTCGTTTATTTTCAGTATTAATCGTAAAAAAAAAAATAAAAAAAAATGTTCGAGAGATAAAAAAAGTAAGCCCGCATTGTAGATTGAACCTGGGACCGCTTGTGTATGAGGCAGACATCGTACCACTAAGCTACGCTACTGCTTCGAAAATTCCGTTTTATACAAAACTTTCGGACAACACTTGAACGTGTAAGTGGAGTACCGTCGGTCTGCACTTGAATACGCTGCAAGAGTGCTGTCGGACGGTTTTAATTTGATTGACCAGCTGCTTATTGGTGGTTGGTCTTTGCCTTGCATCGGATGCCTCAAAGATACCTATTTTTGGATCGCAGATTCAAAAGAGACTCTGATTACGGAACTCAGCAAAAGGCCCGGATGGTGGTTCCGAAAATATTTGAGGACAAGGGAACCAAGGTATGTTATTTGATAGTTTTTGTTATTATTGTACAGTATATTATACCATATTCAGTAATGTTCGCATAAGCCCCATTTACATGAATGCAACTTAGTCGCATCAAATCCAGTTGCCGCATTCAATACGGTCTTGTAAACGGCATAATGCGCTAAGGAAGCGGATCGCATTCAAGTCGCTGACAGAGGTGGATCGAGACGACGAAGACACATTCACTCAACCCATGTAACAGCAGGTCGCGTCGCATTTTGGAACGGGGAGCATTATGGGAAGCCGCTCGCTGCAGGAGCTAGTGAACAGCTGAGAACATGGCGGCGGCCAACCTTGGTGGCGGCGGAGAGCGGTTCAGTGTGCTTGCCCGCAGTTTCTCCCGAGAAGAAACGCAAGCTTTTATTGCCAAATTTAATGTACGGAATATGAGCTGCTTAAAGGGGGCGGCCTCCGTCCAAGCCTTGCGGAATACGACTTGCGCGTCCGAGGGAGTGTCTAGAGGCTTCGGTGCAAGCACGAACAACGCCGAGAACTCCGAGCACTGCATGGTAGCGCAGAACGAGCAGCTTTTACCTCGGAGTCATTCCTGGCTGCGCCGGAGTCTTTCGGCCTCAGGGTCCGGTTGCGGTTGGCAAGGTTTGGTAAGGCGAAGCCCCGAGGACGCCACCCTGAGCGCGGGGGTGGTTCTCATTTGAACCCGTTCGCATTTCTACCTTCTCGTTTTCACCTTCTCATTTGAACCCTGCGCAAAACAACTTTCGCTTTTCTCCTTTCTCACTTAAACCATTCTCAAAACGAACTTTCGCGTTTTGACCATTCTCAAAACGACTTTTCTCATTTTAACCATTCTCAAAACGACTTTTCTCCATTTGAACCTTTCTCCTTTCAAATTGTTTCAAAACATACTTTCTGGTTTTGACCATTCTCAAAAAGACTTTTCTTCTGATTTTAAACTTTCTCATTTCAAACTTACTAACAACATACTTTTTGTTTTTGACCATTCTCAAGACTACTTTTCTCATTTTAACCTTGTACATGATCAGGCTTGGGAAAAGCAATAATTTCAGCATACACTCACGGGAAACCGAAATAAAGGAACCAATGACATTATGAAGTCCAGGCACCCGAAGCTTTATTATGCCTTGAAATGCTACGTGGAGAACGACATCTAGAGTGCATGCCAATCCACGGCATGGCGGACGACACATAGGCAAATATACAATGATCGTAGATCTGTACGATCCCTCCGACACCGGTTGTAAATAATTCAATATCCTCACGGGGCATGCCAGATGAGCATAATTTGCATCCGATGATTCACGACTGAAATGAAGAAAAAAATGTGCCTGGTCGGAAAGCCCTCAAACCACGCATCATCGCACCCGCGCATCAAAAAAAAAAAAAGTTGATGCAGGGCGCGTTTGCCAATGGCAGGATCTCTCCCTTTGTGACTTTCTAAGGAGGGCGAAGGCATTCTCTGGCCTTTGATTGGTCCGTGTTTTTTTGCTGCGGTCATCTTAGAAAGTTTAACCAATTACCATCTTGTGAGAACAACGCTTTAGAATAAAGCTTTACCGAGCATGGGATCGCATTGAGGTGCGATGACTGCTTCTGCGGCAAAAAACGTTTTGTACTATGCGTCTCAAGAAGAGCCGTTCAGTAGCCTAACGATTAGCCATACGATTTGAATGGCATAATGCTTTGCGAATCGTTTGTAACTTAACGGTATGGAAAATAAAATATTTCTGTGAACATATTTCGAATGCAATGATGGCTATGCAAAAGGGTTAAAATGGTCCATGCGGGGTGGGCACAGGATCGTTGGCCGCTCCCTGCTGGTGATGCTCTTGACTCTTTAGTGGTGGCGGCGGCGCTTTGTGAGCGACGAGGTGCACAGTAAGGCGAGAGACCCGCCGCGGCTGTTGCTTTGTGATGCTGCCGGTGCGGCCGGTAAGCGATCGCCAGTTAGCCTTGGTGTGGAACATGACATTAAGTGTTCGCATCGGTGCACACTGGCACAGGTAGTCCAAGAAAATGGATCGATGAACATGTTAGAATTGTAATAATATGTGCAATGGCAACTCTGCCGGAATTTTTGTTTGTTAGTGTGCTTGTTTTGTTTTAGACCTGGTTATTTTTTTAATCAAATAACAATAGCTATGGAGTAGCCGGCACTGTTATTAACAGAGCCAACATATTTTTATTCATTTATTTTTAACACCGAAAAAGAGACTGGTTCAAATTCCAAGAGCACAATAAAAAGGTTGAAACGCCACGTACGTGTTTTGAGACGGAGTTTAATTAAACAATAAATATTTAAGTGAGAGCGGGCTCAACCGAGAAGGGCATAAATAGGAAAAGGTTAAAGCGCAAAAAGCGTTAGGCGATTGGTTTGAAATACGGTGTTCAAATGAGAACGTGTTCATTTGAGAAAGGGTTGAAACGCGAAAGGTTAAAACGCGAAGGGCGTTTTGGGAATGGGTTCGAACGAGAAGGGTTCAAATGAGAATGGGTTCAAATGAGACGGGTATAAATGAGAAAGGGTTGAAACGCGAAAGGTTAAAACGCGAAGGGCGTTTTGCGAATGGGTTCAAACGAGAAGGGTTCAAATCAGAATGGGTTGTTTCGAGATACACCC